>JAGFNQ010007311.1:588333-621347 GCA_024364735.1 Boesenbergia rotunda | reverse complement strand
ATCTGAACGATTTACGATATTCACCCCCCCCCCTCTATCGTTTCTCTCGATCCAACAAATGGATCATAGCCCCGAGGTCAGACCAGGTGTTGAGCTCCCGAGACTACTCGGGAGGACAAACGCCTGAGGTCAGGCCGGGTTTCAGGCTCCCGAGACCAAGAAAGCCTCCGAGGTCAGACCGGGTGTCAGGACCCCGAGACCCTCTTGGTAAAACAAATGAAGGTCCTGAGGCCAACTCGAGAGATAAGACTGCGAGATTGGGCCGAAAGAGTGGAGCCCAAAGATCAACATATGAGTCAGATAGTGTTAGATGTATACTAAAAGCCTTGCCTTTTGTATAAGACATCTACATTTTGAAAGAGAATCACAAGATTACTATTTGCATGTTTATATTAGTAAATGCATTTTGTCTGATACTTTGCATTATAGATAACATGGTGTGTAGTGTCACACAGAAGATCATGTTATCAATTCCTTGCAGAGTATAAGTAGAGGCTCACAACCGAGATGGATTTGGACAAACCATCGGGATGGTTGTAGTATAATTTGGTGTTGGTTTGTCTTGACCATAGAATTACACTAGTGCACTTTGTGTGCATTGAGTAGGACCGACATAGAGGTGATCCAATTTATACTGACTTTATAATTGGATCAGACCTCAGTGTATTATGGAGTACATACTCTGAATCCCGATATAATAACGGGCACATGTACTTAATATTTATTTCTTTAATTTACCAATAGACGAGATTTATGTAGGATCATTCGTGTCCGCTAGAGGGGGAGTGAATAGCACTTTTTCGAATCTCTTCTACCAACACAGTTAGTTTGTGCAACGGAATATATAATAAAACAATAAGACAAAAACTAACCAATGCTAACAATGAAGATTTACTTGGTATCCACCCCGGATGGGTGACTAATCCAAGAATCCGTCGGTGGATCACTCCCCGAATAACCTCCGGCTAGCCCTCGTTGCTCCTTGTGGGTGGAGAAACCTCGCCACAATCACTTTGACAATATATGGCCACAAAACACTACTAACTCACTTTATCCAAGCAAGTTTCGTCAAGAATCTCAGCCACCACGAAGTCCTCTTTAAATAGGACTCGGGCTGAAACCCTCGCTACCAGTCGACTACTCCCAGGGCAGTCGACTGGTGCCACTGAAATTCGACCGTTGCACCCCAACATTCGAATTCTCAGCCAACTCACCAGCTACCTACCAGTCGACTGCTCCCAGAGCAGTCGACTGGTCCCCAGCTGAACCCTTCCCGAGTACAATCACACAATACTCGTACCCTCACGACTCGACTGACTCCTCATCCGCAATCTCAACTATTGCCTTCGCACCCTCTTCATCTTCAGCCCTCGTCCCTCAGATGCGCACACAAGCCTTCATCTTGCCTCCATACCACCCTTCACACATGCCTCGAAGTCCGCGCCCCTCAGCTCATTGTCCCTGCTCTCCAAGGTCCCTCGGGTGCACACAAGCCTCCAGCTTGTCTCCATGCCACCCTTCACCATACCGAGACCGTTCAGTCAAGTCCATATGTGTAACCTGTACAATCTGCACACTCAACATATACATATAAGATCACAAGGGTAAACCTAACTTAAACCCTTTGCCCAAACATCAAAACACTTGGTCACTCCGGACCACAGATTGCCTCAACAATCTCCCCCTTTTTGATGTTTGGCAATACGTTAAGATAGGGAAACAAGATAGTAGTCAATAGTAAAAATAATGCATATGTAATGTAAAAATGGATCCTATCCCAAGGCATCCCACACCTAACCCTCCAAGTTAGGAATTTTTTGAAACGAGCTTTTTAAAACCTATCCCAAGGCTCCCCACACTTAACCCTCCAAGTTAGGACTTTTCACGGGCTTTTTAAAGCTTCTTCCAAGCTCCCCCTACACTGGACTTACAAAGGCTTTTTAAGAACCTCCCCAAGGTTCCCCTTACGTCAAGAATGGAGCAACCATGCTCCCCCTTTTTCTTAGCTCCCCCTAAACCTAGGGTCTCTAGCAAAGGAGTGTTTGGTTTCCCAAATTAAACCCACACTTCTCCCCCTTTGCCTAACATCAAAAAGATGCCAACAATATCTCAATTATTGGATCTTTTAATCCCCAATGATCCTAAACACAGTGTACTAGACCCCCATACACTCGTTTTCCATCATTTGGACTCAAGTCAGCTGCTGGATACCCACACCAGTCCTGACCAGTCGACTGCCCCTATTGGCAATCAACTGATACTCTGAAAGTCAATTTTTCAGGCCACATTCAGAAATGTGCCAGAAATTCCACAATTCTCCAAAAATTTCCAAATTTCATGGAAAACTTTGTGGTACCCATACCTACTTAGGAAAAATACATTCCACAATGTATCTATCACCATTCCCAAGTTTGACACAAAACTCAAATATTTTCTTATGAAAATTAAGGCAAACAAGGAGGCAACCTCCCCCTTAACCTATGCCTTATCAAAATTTTTGATTTTCCTATGTGAAGTTCTACCCACTTGACACCATAGACTCAAATTAGGTTCTACCCAACCTAACAACCAAGTTCTTTTCCCTTTGACACCATTAAAGAATTGCCCCCAAGCAACCTTATCCCTAGTGCCAATAAGAACTCAACAAAACCTTGAAAAAGTTTAAGAGTTTGCAAGCACATTGCTAGGATATGCTCTATCCTAGAAAAATATGATTTGATTATGTTTATCAAATGTGCTTGACTTTGGTACAATCCTCTAATTTCCTTAAGGGATTGACATTTTGTATCAATTTTCAAATGTATCTCTAATTCCATGTGTTGGTCAAAGCTAACCATCATAATTCGACACATGGAATTGTCCTCAATTCATTTCTTTATCCATATCCTCAATATGATGAAAGCTTCCCCCTTTTTATCTCTAAATCCTAGATACACATGAGAAACTTATCAAACTTCCTTAAATTTTCCATATGGCCTCATTTAATATAATCATCATTAACCCATGAGGCAAACCTTAACTCAAGGAGTATAATCAAGGATCTCATTCTATCATCCAATAGTCATTTTTCTCTATCCTTCATGGATCAGTCGACTACCCCCAGGGCAGTCGACTGCTAAAACTTGCAGAGAGTTTCTGGGCTTGAGATCAGTCGATTGCCACCAGGGCAGTCAACTGATACCTGATTTTCAAGTTTTTCAGTCGAATTTCAGTAATCCCTAAATAATTCTACAAATCTCCAAAAAATTTGAAATTTTGTGGAGAGATTTGTGAAGCCTATATCTACTTGGAAAAAATATGTTTTCAAATAAATGTACTCCAAATCCCAAAATTGGCACGAAACTCAAATTTCTCTAAAGTGTATCATTTAAACTTCTCCCAAAAGTTCTAATTGTGACTTCTCCTCAATGTATCTTCCTATACTTGATCACAATTCATTTTTATCACAGAATTATATGGTATTTACTCATTAAACCTCAATTTTATCAAATATAATCATATTTTCACCTTTTTCTCCCTCAATTCCATTTTAATGTGCCAAAACCTAGTATTAAGATTTACCCAAGTCTTCCAACCCTTTTTGGCACATTTCACTTAATTTCCTAGGAGAGAAACTTTTGAGATTCATTTACCATGGACCCTAAAGGCTCCTAGAGCTCCCCCTTGAGCTCTTAGCCCTAGCCACCTCCCTAGGTGACTCAACATACACTAGACCACACCGGTGTGCCCCCGGTGACTCTTGGCCTACAAAATGAACCTTCTTAACCTTAGACACCTTTTCTTTGGTTAAGTTGTTCATTCTACCCTCAAATGGCATCCCCTTGCCATTTTTGATCTTCTCCTTCTTGCCATGATTATATGCTTCCCTAGCATACTTCTTTTTGTTGGCCTTGGAGGTCATAGACCGGTAACCCAAATCCGATCTATCATAGTTGGGTTTCAAACTACCCAACACCATGTCTAAGCACTTCGATCCAACCGTGAATCTTTCTAGTGTCTTTTCTAATGTATCAAGCCTTGTCCTCAAGACTTGATTTTCCCTTTCTAGAGTTCTAACCTTATAACCCATATGTCCACCTTGGACATTCCCAGGACTACCCATTTTCCTAGGCACATTCCTTTCCTTTTTGGAATTAGTGTCATGATCCTTAAGTCTAGAGGTCTTGGGTTGATCATGATGCATGCTTCTCCTAGGATTTTGATCTACCTTGTTACTCCTAGTCCTATCATTATACTTAAATCCAAAATTATGCACCATTAAGTATTTTTCATTAAATCTAGCATGCATGGAGGGATGATTGACATTATTTCTAATACGTAATGAGGAATTTGAAATTGAATGACATTTTACCCTAGGGCTAGGAATTACCTCCCTTACCCTTGAAGTTCCCCCTTGATGTGATCTTCTTCTCTTCTTTCTTTCCTCCTTCTCCCATCTTCTTAGATGCTCCATTTTCTTTATTTCTCCTTTTCTAGAACACTTAGTATGGTAGTGCCCTAGCTCAACCCATGTGAAGCATCGGATCTTCTTCTTTTTAGCTTGGGCCTCTTCATTCCTACAACCCTCGTTATATTTAAAAGAATTTGAAATGAGTTTAGATTTTACCTCACCTTTTGGGCACTTGTCCTTATAGTGTCCCTTTTTGTTGCAACCAAAGCATGTGATATGTTCTTTTGATTTGACTTTGGTGGAGGTTGGAACTTCTTCTTCAACATTTGATGATGTGGATGCCTCCTCTTGATCTGGTACGGTTGAGAGTCTCTCCTCCCCCTTAATTCTTGAAATCGATACCTCCTCTTCTTCTCTTGAGGAGGTTGATGATCTTTCACTCTCTCCCTCACTTGAAGATGTAGATACTGTTGATGCAGTCTGACCCTGATTGTTATTTTGGTGTTGACATCGATTTTAGTTTAGGTTGATGAGATGATTAGGATTAAGTCCTGGTCGTGGACGAGGCATACCTAGTGGGACTAGGTTTGATGAAATCCTAACCTAGAGGGTTAGGTGTGAGAAAATCCTAGTTTGGAGGGCTAGGTATGAAAAGTCCTAACCTGGAGGGTTAGGTGAGAGAAAATCCTATCTTGGAGGGCTAGGTGTGAAAAGTCCTAACCTAGAGGGTTAGGTGTGGAAAAATCCTAGCTTGGAGGGCTAGGTGTGGAAAAGTCCTAACCTGGAGGGTTAGGTGTGAAAAGTCCTGACTTGGAGGGTTAGGTCCTAGCCTAGAGGGCTAGGTTGTTGAATGTTCTGGCTTGGAGGGACAGGTCCTAGCCTGGAGGGCTAGGTTGTTGAAAGTCCTAGCTTGGAGGGTCAGGTCCTAGCCTGGAGGGCTAGGTTGTTGAAAGTCCTGGCTTGGAGGGTCAGGTCCTACCTTGGAGGGGTAGGTTGGATGAAATCCCAGTTTGGAGGGCCAGGTCCTAGCTTGGAGGGCTAGGTTAAAGTCCCGGTGAGTGAGACTAGGCATGGCACGAGTCAGAGAAGGGCTGGAGGCTTGTTCTCGTGACTTGGAGTGCATTTGGGCTTGTCTGGATCGGTCTGGTGACCGATCAGGGAAGTTGGCACCGTGCTCCTTCGTGGATCGGTCTTGTGACCGATCCAGCAATGACTGATCGGTCTGGTGACCGATCAGGGAGCACACAGTGACCTTGTTGGGCTACTGATCGACTCCTGATCGGTCTGGTGACCGATCAGGGAGTATGCAGTTCACTTACTGCTTTGCTCATGATCGGTCTGGTAACCGATCAGGGAGCATACAGTGAGTTTGGTTCCCCTTACTGCTTGGCTCTTGATCGGTCTGGTTACTGATCTAGAACACTGTTCGGATCGTTCTGGTGAACGATCAAGTGTCGCGGAGTTCTCGCTATCACCGATCAGGCTGGAGCCTGATCAATCGGGGAGCTTCCTGATCGGTCTGGTGACCGATCAGGTCACAGCCTGATCGGTCTGGTGACCGATCAGGCCCGTGTGGCCGCGAAAGCTGGGAGTCCCAGAAAAGCTATGGATCGGTCAGGTGACCGATCCACGAGCCCTGGATCGGTCCGGTGACCGATCACTTTAATTCAAAATGCGCTGTCAGACTCTCTGATCGTGTCTGTTCGCATCTGCTTTATCTGATACATTGCTGATATCTGCTCTAACCTCTGATACTTTGATTTTTTGTTGATTTACTATCCTAATGAGCTGCTAAGTGTGCAGGTGACTCAGGGATCATCCAAGGGAAGTCAAACGAAGGTTTTCACAACCGCAGGTTTGTCCGTTTTCCATCTCAGGTTGCAACGGATGCTGGCGCTACTGACTGGGGCTTGGCTGAGGGAAACTCATGGAGTCGAGGAGAGCTCAGTGGTAGCTGGCTGTTGCAGGTGAGCAGCTGGAGGCTGCAGTGAGGTGGTGACCTGGCGATCAGTGAGCTGAGACTTAAGCGCTTGGTGGCGAACAAGTCTCAACAACAACTCTAACAACGCAACTCAACGATCATTACTCTGCTACAACTCTTGTGCACTTGCGACAACTCTGTTCCATCATTTTTGAGCAACCAACTGCGATCCTTGAAGCAACCTTCTGTTACTTGAGCACTTGGAAGAGAAGCAAGAAGCTTGCCGAGTCTATCAGCGAGAAGACACGAAGAAGGGAGTTCTTGCGTGAGATCTGCGTTGAGTGGAGCTCGGGAGAAGTTTGCTTGTGTTCTTGTGGTTCTAAGTGCTAAGTAAGATCCTTCTTGTGTTTCCTGTACTTAATACTTGATCCATCTTGAAACGCTGTGGAGAGGTTACTCCACCGAGAAGGAGGTTGCGTTTTATCCGGATTTCCTGGGGCTTGATCTGCTGACAATCAAGGGATCGCCCACCTTACGGGCACGCCAAGAAATAAGGGCAAGTTATCCCCGAACCTTGTAAATCCTCTTTGTTAGCATTTGATGGTTGTTCTTAACTTAGGGTTTGCATTCTCCATCTTCTGTTTTTATTGCTTCCGCCGTGCTACTAAACGTTTAAGTGCAGAATACTTTAAAAGTTCTAAGTTTCGGTGTCTGGCTATATTCACCCCCCTCCTCTCTAGTCATCCAAGTTCCAACATGTGGTATCAAAGCTTGGGGCTCTGTACAAGCAGATTAACAACCGAGAGTCAACTACAATGGCTTTGAGAGAAGGTTTTTCCACCACCCGACCTCCCTTCTTCGATGGAGCAGATTTTCAATATTGGAGATCAAAAATGGAGTATTATCTAAAGATGGATATCAACACTTGGTTCGCTATGAACGAGGGGTTTTCCCCTCCAAAGGATGATGAAGGAAAAGAATTGGAATCATGGCGTTGGTCTATCGAGCAAACCTGGAAGAGTGAAGCCGACGCGAAGGCGGTGGTGACCCTACAATGTGGCATGAACAAAGACCAACTAATCAAGGTTGGTCCATTTACAAGTGCAAAGGATTTGTGGAAGAAGCTCATCGAACTCTACGAGGGTACCCGAGATTCAAGAAATGCCAAGAGGGACTTGTTCCTCAACCAACTACAAAACCTCTCCATGAAGGAGAGTGAGACCGTGAGTGAACTCCATATCCGGTTCAAGAAGTCCTCAATGGTCTCCACTCTATTGATGAAAAGGTCGAGAACCGCGACCTTGTAAGGTATGTGCTTAAAGCTTTTCCAAGGAACGCTTTGTGGTCAACCATGGTGGATGCCTACAAAGTCTCTAAGGATTTATCAATTGTAAAGTTAGATGATTTATTTTGTCAAATGGAACTACATGAGATGGCTAACAAAGGCCCCAAGAAGAAGGGGATTGCCATAGTTGCAGGAGAAAAGACTAAGAAGAAGAAGGAGAAGGAAGTCTCTTCATCTTCATCCTCATTCGAGTCCGAATACGAGTCCGAGGAAGATGGCAGCGGGTCCTCTTCCTCTGAGATGACAAATTTTGTTAGAAGGATGATGAGAAAGAGTCGGCGCTTCAAGGGTAAAGGTAACCCAAGTGAAGTTAAGCTTGATAAGACTAATATTACTTGCTATGAATGTAGTAAGAAAGGGCACTTCAAGAAGGACTGCCCAAAGCTCAAAAAGAAGGAGGATAAATCCAAGGAGAAGAAGAAGGCCTTGAAGGCTACTTGGGATGAATCCTCCTCTAGTTCATCCGATGAGGAGAAAGATGAGAAGAGTACACGACATGTGGCACTCATGGCATTGGAAGATCAAGAGAGCAGTGATGAATCGAGTGACTCATCAAACGCGGCTTCATTATCTTCGGATGATGAAGAAGTAATTACTCCCAAACTCGATAAATGCTATAGAACAATTGCATGCTTAATCGATTTGTTGAAAAAGTCAAAAAATAAGGTTATGTCATTGAAATTAGAAGTTGAACAATTAACATCCTCTATGGATGAGGATGTTGATGATTTACATGTAGAAATGCTAGAGGATGAAAACAAATCTTGAAGAGTGAAGTTGAGAGACTCAAGAATGTTCTTGAGAAATTTTCAACTAGCTCAAAGACTCTAGACATGATCCTAAATGCCTAAAGGGCAGTCTACAATAGGGCCGGTATTGGTTACCGACTCAAAGAACCATCATTTGTGTCCTTAATGTCTAGGACTGATGTTAGACAATCTAAGAAACCTAGGGTTCAAAGAAAAGTAGTCAAGGCATGGGTGCCTAAGTCTTGCTTAGTAGGTGCTTTAAGTCCCAAGGTTTGGGTACCTAAATCTTCTATTTTTCGAATTGTGTAGGTTGTGATTGAGGGGGAGCATCTATCAACTTGGTTCGTTGATAGTGGGTGCTCCAAACACATGACCGGGGATAGATCATTATTTACTACCCTTCAAAGAAAAAGTAGAGGTAATGTTTTCTTTGGTAACAATGGTAGTCTTAAGGTCATAGGAATATGAGACATTCAAATATCCGAATGTCTTAGGATTAAGAATGTCCTTCTAGTCAAGGGGATGACATTTAATCTCCTAAGTGTCAGTCAATTGTGTGATGCGGGTTACACAATTGATTTTCAATCAAGTCAATGTTTAGTTAGACAACATGACAATGTTTACACGGTACTAGTAGGAACAAGAGTAGATAACATTTATCAAGTTTCCATTAAAAGTGCTACTAATACTTTTGCTAAGTGTCTCATGTCAAGAGAAGATGAGTCCACCCTTTGGCACCGGAGACTAGCACACGTGAACATGAAGAATATCCGGAAGTTAGCCAACAAGGGATTAGTTCGTGGCTTACCAAGCATCAAGTATGAAAAAAAAAAAGATTTGTGGTGCATGTCAAATGGGTAAGCAAACAAAATCTGCACATAAAGGTAAAAGCACTGTAAGTACTTCTATCGCATTAGATTTACTTCATATGGACTTGTTTGATTGTAGCACTATCATATCCTTGAATGATAGTAGATATTGTTTTGTTATCATTGATGATTTAACTAGATATACATGAACGTATTTTCTAAAATATAAGGACCAAACCTTAGATTTTTTTATTTCATTTTATAGAAGAATTGAAAATGAGAAATCATCAACCATTAAAACAATAAGAAGTGATCATGGAGGTGAATTCCAAAACCAACGGTTTTTAGAGTTTTGTCAAGATAGAGGGTATAGACACGAGTTCTCTACTCCTAGAACACCACAACAAAATGGTGTTGTAGAGAGGAAGAACCGGGTCTTACAAGAAGTTGCACGAAGCATGCTCAATGAGTACTCACTACCGAGTTACTTGTGGGCCGAAGCTGTAAACATAGCTTGCTACGTGCAAAACCGAGTCCTCATCCATAGATTCTTAGGAAAGACTCCCCATGAACTTTGGTTTGGAAAACCACCTACAGTTAAACATCTTAGGGTGTTTGGGTGTAAGGTGTTTATCCTAAACACCAAGGACCACCTTGGAAAGTTCACAGCAAAGGCTGATGAAGGGATACTGGTCGGGTACTCCCTTGTTAGCAAAGCCTACCGAGTCTACAACAAGAGATCTAGATTGGTTGAAGAATCTTCTGATGTTGTCTTTGAAGAAATTCCAAAAGCAAATGATCAACCAGAAGATGTCGAAGGAGTTCAATTCGAACTTAGGAAACTAAGTTTGGATGGAAGTCCAAGTATTGTTGATGGTGATGAGTGTGATGACGGTGAGCCTAGACAACCTATAGATCAGCCGGATCCCGATGCTGAGCCGGTGTCTAGTGAAACCATTCAAGAAGCACCACCAACTCTTAGGCAAACTAGGTTAGCCTCTAATCATCCCCAAGACCAAATTATTGGAGACATCAATCATGGGGTAAGGACTAGATCATTCTTCCGGAATGAGGCTAATGAAGTTGCCCTAATTTCCGAAATTGAACCTAGAAAGATTGACGAAGCATTAAATAATCCCGATTGGATCATTGTCATGCAAGATGAACTAGGTCAATTCGAAAGAAGTCAAGTGTGGGACTTAGTCCCTAGACCCAAGAAGACCACCATTATTGGAACCAAATGGGTCTTCAAAAATAAATTGAACCATAAGGGAGAAATCATAAGAAATAAGGCACGATTAGTAGCCAAGGGCTACAGTCAAGTAGAAGGCTTTGATTATGATGAGACCTATGCTCCTGTGGAGCGATTGGAATCCATCCGATTGATGCTTGCATCTGTAGCACATCGAGGCTTCAAGCTTTATGAAATGGATGTCAAATCGGCCTTTCTAAATGGTTTAATAAGAGAAGAGGTCTATGTCGAACAACCTCCGGGGTTTGAGAGTACCGAATTTCTAAACTACATATTCAAGCTCAAGAATGCACTCTACGGCCTTAAACAAGTACTCCGAGCTTCGTATGAGCGATTGTCGACATTTTTAATTGAAAAAGGCTTTGTTAGAGGCCAAATAGACCCTACACTATTTCTACGGAGAGATGGTGATAATATATTTGTTGCCCAAGTATATGTCGATGACATAATTTGTGGCTCAAACAACAAGGACTATTTAAATGAGTTTATTAGACACATGGAGAGTGAATTTGAAATGAGTCTAGTGGGAGAGTTGACTTTCTTCCTTGGACTTGAAATTAAGCAAAATCGAGATGGAATCCATGTGCACCAATCAAAGTATACCTAAGAAATGCTTTGAAAATTCAACATGAGTGATTCAAAAGAAGTAACCACTCCCATGGCTACAAACACACGTTTAGACAATGATGAGAGTGGTAAACCTGTTGATTTGACTCAATATCGAAGCATGATAGGTAATCTGCTATACCTCACAGCCAGTCGACCTGATATACTTTTTGCTATGGGTATGTGCGCTAGGTATCAAGTTTGTGCCAAGGAATCTCACTTGATTACTGTTAAGAGAATTTTGAGATACCTTAACGGCACAATTGGTGTTGGTCTATGGTACCCCCGTACCGAATCATTTGACCTAATCGGCTACACCGATTCCAACTATGCTAGTTGCAAGTTGGATCGGAAAAGCACAAGTGAGGGTTGCCAATTTTTAGGATCATCATTAGTAAGTTGGTCAAGTCGGAAGCAACATTGTGTTGCTCTCTCCACGACCGAGGCAGAATATATTGCTATGGGAGAGAGCATATCGCAATTGTTGTGGATGATTCATACTCTGGAGGACTATGGATTAAGTTACAAGGATGTGCAAGTGTTGTGTGACAACATTAGCACAATTAACCTAACAAAGAATCCAATCCATCACTCTAGAACTAAACATATTGAAGTGCGTCACCACTTCATTAGAGATCATGTTGCTAGAGGAGATGTTGTACTCTCATATGTAGAGTCCAATCAAATCTAGCGGACATTTTCACTAAACCACTTTCCGAGAATGAATTTAGTTTCTTAAGAAGGGAATTGGGAATGTGTCGCGCTTCGTAGGATTGAAATGCATTCAAAACCCTTTATGATCATTTCGAATTGTTGGGAAAAACAATTGGATAACTTGGGGACATCTCACACAAACTATAAGGTTAACAAAACGTTTTTGTTTGCTAGAAACGGGGTAAGATGCTAGGATCAACTTAATTTCTCGAAATGTCATTGCATCCCTTGAGAAATTAGGTCAGGAAGTGGAAAATCCTTGGAAGCTCACAACATTAGAAGGGATTTGAGATGATTCTGAGATGGAACTGAGCATATCATGACTGAATAAAGAAAGCAATTGGCAGCTAAGACCAAATGCAGAAAAGAAAAGAAAACAGAAAATGGTTTGGAAAAGAAAAGAGAGAAACAAAGTTGGCACACAAAATGGAATGTTGGTACCATGAAAACAAGTGAAGTTTTTCTCATCCGGTTTTAAGCCTTGCTTCAATACATTCTGAGCTTTACTAGAGAGAAAGAAAAAGAAAAAAATTGATGAGGAGAAAAGAGAAGGATACAAGTGGCACGCATAGACAAGAATTGGCACATTGAGAACAAATGGAGTTTTCTTCACCCAAATGAAAAGCATTATCCAAGTTTTACTCCATCACACTTTTAAATTCACTAGAGGACTGTCAAGAGGGCAGAGTTCATTGGAAATATCCTTGAGCACTCAAGTCTTCCACTCCATCAAATTTTCTATTTTCTTGGCTTTTACTTCAATTCTTACCATTTTCCATGTTTTCACTTGTTTTTGTAGATATTGATCCTAATCATGAATAATGGTGGAGATTAGCTAACAAGCAAGCCTATGGTAGTGCAAGAAGCATGTGTGTTTGAGTGAGCTCCACTTCCATTATCAACTTAGAACTTAAGGAGAGAGCCACCAAAATTTTCCTTGAAAGGCTAGTGAGTTAAATTCATCTCAATGACTCATGAAGGATGAAAAGGCTAAGTTGTTGATTTAAGGACAAGATACTAATCCATAGAGCTTAGATTTATGAGAATTGACGACCCTAGGTAATTTCTTTTCATTTGCTTCTGATTATGCTTAAGAAAATCTAGGGGATACTTATTTAGTAGTTTCACGAGACGCTCAAGCTTAAGTGTGGGGGAGTTGATAAGTACCATTTTGTTGATTATTTTAATTGCTAAAATCCATGTTTGACCCATGTTTTACTTGCTTAATTGTGGAATTACCCTAGGTTTTAGAACTTACTTCTATTTTGGACTTAATTGCAAATTTACACATATTTGGATTATTTGGCCACTAAATTTTTGATCTATTTTTGTAGGCATGAAAGGTTCATGGACCTAGGGCATACTGGGTCAAACTTGAGTCGGAAGAGGACCCAAATCGAGTTATCAAGTTTCGGATTAATCTGGACCGTCCGATTCAAAAGCGGCTAGATCTGAGCCATCCGGGACCATATGAAGCAATCCGAGCTAGGGTTAGGGCTGATCAAGCATTCTGATCAAGATCTGAAGGATTCATCCCAATCAGAGCTCATTCAACCGTTGGATCAAGCTCGGAGGGCTCTAGACTGTCCATTCAAAGATTAAGTTGATCTGGACCATCCGTTGCAAATCTGGAGGATCCGAGCTACCACGAGGCAGATCCTGACCCCTGATCAACATCATCAAAGTTTGGCTCAGATCGGATGAAGATCAGCCGTTGGATTTCCTCAAATTGATCTGAGCCGTCCATGTTTAAGTATTTAATCAAAATTTTGCCACGGCCTTTAGCTTCGTCGCGTCTTCGCCGCAACAGTGCCTTCTTCATCGAGTTCTTTGTTTTCTTTGCAATTTTCTTAGTTT
Organism: Boesenbergia rotunda; assembly: GCA_024364735.1. NCBI lineage: Eukaryota > Viridiplantae > Streptophyta > Magnoliopsida > Zingiberales > Zingiberaceae > Boesenbergia > Boesenbergia rotunda. Next base: position 607,704 of record JAGFNQ010007311.1, on the reverse strand, counting down.
TGAAGGCGTGACCACCTCAATCTCTACCTTGGATCAAAATCTGAGTCAATGGGGATAGTTTCCTTAGAGAATTCAGCTCAAATTGCGCCGGAAAAGGGCTGTTTGAGGGTTTCGGCAGCTCAGCAATCCAGTCACTTGTATCTCTTCCGTGAGCCATTTCCGATCATCTGAGCCGGCTGTAGGGGTTCTCAGGTGAGCTCAGATGATCCTCGAATCATCATAGCAACCCCCATCAACTGAGGCCGAGGAGATTGGATTGAATTTCCAGCTGCGTGCGTTTTGAGCAGAGTTGATCGATTGAAGCTGCTTTCCACTGATTTGCTGAGCTTAGGGGTTCGAGACTAGCCTTTGCGTGACGAACAAGGAGATTCTGAGCTTAGGGAGGATTGAGGCTTAGTTCTTTAGCTAATTTCAGTTGTTTTAGCTGTAAATTTTATTTCTGCACTTGGTTTCGTTTCTGTCTCTGTATCAGGATACTTAGATTTCATCTCAAAATTGTTTTCGCTTAACTAGTGTTTTAATTCGCAAGTTAAATAGTTAGGAAACTCGTTGAGTGAACAATTAGATTTAAATTCAAGTAGTTAACACTTCAAGGCTTGCGTGCCAATTCAGATTGCGTGCCACTTCTATTTCTGCAATTTCTGTCGGTTTCTGAATTTTTTAGCGTGTAGTTTCTGAAATTCGAGTCAAGTTTACATTATGTCTTCTCAATCCAACCAATTCTATTGTCTGCACTAGGTATTTGCTTCATTTCTGCATTTCTTCCTTCATGTTCTGAACTCTTGTTTTCATTTCTGAATTTCTGCATATGGCTTTTGCGTTTCTGCATTTTCACCTCTGCATAGAGCTTTACTTAATTGATCAGATTTTGGTTTGAAACCCTTCATTCATTCTTGCAACGTCTTCACTAATAACTTGCTTTCTGAATTTCATCGATCAGTTTCATTTTGAAGTGTTCGTATTAGCTTTGGCACATAGGTATCAGCTTGGGCACAAAGTCTTTCTCTGCGTGCCAAGTTGGTTATTCCTCAGTTTGTATCAAGAGATGTTTTAGCAGTGAATTGCATCAGGTTAAGGGAAACTGTTAGTGAGCTTTTGAGTTGGAAATCAGTAGATTTGCATTCGGAAATGTCTGAACTTATGTATCCATGTTTGCATTAGATAGGTTCTTAATTTTGTAACTAGCTTATGTTTCCTTGACTTAAGTTTGCATTTTGAAGTAAGTTGTTCTTTTGAATTAATTTCAATCGAAACTGTTGGAATTGCTTTGATTCAACCTTGCTTAGCATTCTAGTTTGCATTTGATACCGAAATTGATTTTCCAAGTTGGTTACTTGCAGTGTTAGAATTAAGTTTCCAATTGTTTGAGCTTATTAGTTGAAATTACATCAGCTTAAGTTCCATATTTAATTTGTCTTGCTTCTTCTTTTTGTCTTCATTTCCGAATTGCAACCCAAACCCAAATTACATTCGAAACCCAAAAACACAAACGACACATAAATACGAGCTCGAATCACACAACATCAACTAGCCCTAGGAAAAATACGACCTGTGGCCCCTTTACTACGCTTTTATTCTTTGATTGCAAAATGGGTTTCCAGCAATTTATTCATATTCTAAATTTTGATGAACCCACATTCGTGACAACTTAACCTAGTATTTCGGGTCCATCACCGATCAGTCATCGCTGGATCAGTCACCAGACCGATCCACGAAGGAGCACCGTGCCAACCTCCCTGATCGGTCACCAGACCGATCCAGGGACTCCAACCTAGCCCTCCAAGCTAGGGTTTCATCCAACCTAGCCCTCCAAGCTAGGACCTGACCCTCCAAGCCAGGATTTCATCAACCTAGCCCTCCAGGCTAGGACCTGGCCCTCCAAGCCGGGATTTCACACCTTACCCTCCAGGTTAGGACTTTTCAATACCTAGCCCTCCAAGTTAGGATTTTTCCACACCTAACCCTCCAGGTTAGGACTTTTCCACACCTAGCCCTCTAAGCTAGGATTTTTCCACACCTAACCCTCCAGGTTAGGACTTTTCCACACCTAGCCCTCCAAGCTAGGATTTTGCCACACCTAACCCTCCAGGTTAGGACTTTTCCACACCTAGCCCTCCAAGCTAGGATTTTTCCACACCTAACCCTCCAGGTTAGGACTTTTCACACCTAGCCCTCCAAGCTAGGATTTCTCCACACCTAACCCTCCAGGTTAGGATTTCATCAAACCTAGTCCCACTAGGTATGCCTAGTCCACGACCAGAACTTAATCATAATCATAATCATCAACCCAAACTAAAATCGGTGTCAACACCAAAACAACAATCAGGGTTAGACTGCATCAACAACAAGTGCTCAGACATTGTCGAAGGATTGTGGTGAGGTTTCTCCACCCACAAGGAGCGACAAGAGCTAGCCGAAGGTGTTCCGGGGAGTCATCCACCGAAGGATCGGGATCGTCCACCTTATAGGCAGCCGTGGAGTAGGAGCTTCATCTCCGAACCATATAAAGGTCTTGTGTTAGCATTATTTTTGTTTATATTTTTGATTTCCGCTTGCGCTTGCTAACCATTATAGGAAGAAAATCAAAAAGAAGTTATTCAACCCCCCTCTAGCTAAACGACAAGGTCCCAACAGTTTCTTTTTCATCAGCTAAAGAATCTGCATCTGGTTGACCTCCCTCATGTTTAGGGCAATATTATCCATTTTTTCTTTTTTAGACCATGTACATCAAGACTTGTGTAATTCAAATGTAGAGAATAAATCTTCTAAAGTATTTACCTCCATGTCTTTAGATATGTAGTAGGCATCTACTATCGATGTCCACTCTTGGGTTCTAGGGAAGATATTGAGTGCATAGTGGACTGAGTCTCGATTTGTTACTGATTTGCCAAAGTTGGTGAGCCAAGTGATCAACTCCTTGATCTTCATGTGAAGTTGGGCTACGTCTCTTTTTCCTTCATTCGGAGGTTTGTCAATTGGTTTCGGAGGATGTTCCATCTTGCTAACTTAGCCTCCGATGTGTCTTTGTGAAACTCCAGGAATTTCTCCTAGAGTTCTTTAGTCGAATGGTGGTTGCCGACGTGGTTGACTTCTTGTGGCGGGAGTACACTTAGCAGATGAAATTATGCTTTACCGTTTGCCACGAAGTCCTCTCTTTTCTTCTTGCTCCAATGGTACTCTTCGATTTCACCTCCGTCTTTGCTCGTCGGTGCTTCAAACCCATATTTGATTATCAAAAGAATATCAAAGTTAGTTTTAAAAATTACCTCCATCTTCTTTTTCCATGTTGCAATATCTCCCTCAAACTTTAGTGGATAAATGCTAGTTCCAGCCATTTGTCTTGATGCTTTAGGTGGCAGTTAGTCTTCCTGAAGAGGTTCTGGCTCTGATACCAATTGTAGGTCCCATGCAGGCTGGCTAGATGAGGGAGTGAATAGCTCTACAATTACAAACTATATCTTTTGTAATATCTTAACAATGATGACAGATTAGATTACAAGTAACTCAAATATAAACAACATAAAAGAAACTAGTAAGAGACCAGAATTTACTTGGTTGCAACCAGGGTGGTTGCTAATCCAAGACAGCGAAAAGGTCTACTAAGAGAAACTCCTTCACTGTAGGCGGAGAAGTCTCTTACAGACGTTAGAAAGCTAGTAGAACAGTTAGGAAATTGATTACAAGTTGTTGTCTTTTCATCCTAGCTCTATGGGTTATTTATAACCCAAAATAAGAAATTATCATTGTGTCGACATAGCATTAAGGCGCCTCAAGTGTGATCTAAGGCACCTCAGTTGGATAGATTTTATCCATGGCAGCCAACGATAAGTTTTGAAAAACTTTCAATCTGAGGCGCCTCAGTTTCGACCTGAGGTGCCTCAGTTCCAACTTGAGGCGTCTTAGGTTCCAACTAAGGCCTCTCAGTTATGCTTTGCATAGAATTTATCCAAGAGAACTAAAGCACCTCTAGAGGCAACTAAGATGCCTTAGTTGACCATTTGGTCAAAGTCAATATTTATGTTGACTTTTTCATCTTTCATCTGCATGGGTGATTTCCAGCCATCTAGAGTTGAGCTCACCCAAATCTGACTTCAACCTTCTCCTCGAATGGGCTTCCTTCCCGGTTCTTATCCCTCGGATGTAGCGCATGTCCTTCTCGTTCATTGGTGTACTCTTCAGCAGCCTCTGTGTCCCTTGAATGTGCTGAGCCCATCAGCTCCCTTTCTTGTGTCATCCTTCTCCTTTATTGCATCTTCCACTCAACTTCTTGTATTCCTAAGCTCCTGAACACTTAGACACATGGATTAAAAATAACCATGACCTAATTTGACTTGGTTGATCACATCAAAACTAATTTGTGGTACTTACAATTATCTATCCAAGGTTATCAATTTAGTTTAGGTTATGATCAATTCCCAAGTAATGCAGCTTTATTGCACATCAACAAAACGTCATCAAATGGGTTATAACCCCAGAGTCTGATTACCTCAGCAACCTAACGTTTTCGACGATTCCGGGGATTAATAAAAAAATTGTCAAAATTATCCTTTAATATTTTATTACTTTGACGCCTCGCAGGTTGTTCTCCAAAAGCTCATGGCGAGCAGCGACAAGCGGGGCGACCTAGGCGATGGAGGCAACTAGTGGCAAGCGATGAGCAATGAGGCAAAATGAGGCGAGGTGAGCAGCGGCTGCAGCGAGGCGCATTGCAGTGGCGACAAGGAAAGTCTTGGGGTCGGTGAGGCGAGTCATGGGGGTGGCGAGGCGAGTCATGGCGGTGATGGCGAGCAATGATGACGAGACGACACGCAGGTGTGAGGGGAGAAGACGACATAATAATCGGATGAATGAACTTTGGTTTTTTAATTAAAACTTTTATTAAGTGATTCAATCAACTCCTAATTTAAATAAGATAGTTTATTTAGGCTTTCTTAAACCCTACTCGAATTATCCTATTAATATATATATAAATTTATTTTAAAATTTAAAATAATAAAAAAATATATTTATTATATATATTATCAATTTATTATTATCATTATTATTATTAATTTAATTTAATTTATTGTTAAAAAATTAATCAAATATTAAATTGATTTAGTTGCAAAAATACCTAGAATTGAACTATGGGTAATACAGTAAATGTTAAACTAGGTTATACATTAAAACTTCCCAACATATAGCTTTTTGTTGCATTATCTAATATTGAAACAAACAATATTAAGTAATATTTTATTCTTCATAACCTTAGTTATGTGATTATCTAGTAATCACATAATCAGAGTTATGCATGATAACTTGAATCAAATGTATCCTAAGAGTAAAAATGAACTTTTCATTTTCATGGTGTCACAATATGTTGAAAATGTCCTAGTGTGCCAACTTCATTGTAGTTAAGTACCCTTCCAACTAGTGTTGACACATTCTAAACTCATTTAGTGTGATGAGAACACACCCTTAAGAATCTAATACCTATTATACTCCTTGAGTGTACTAAATACTCATTAGGGATAACTTCTATAGATATCTTCCTAACAACTTTCATATGCTTCTTAGAAGCCTTACTCATGTCAATCTTCTCAAAGTCAACTCTTGGGATTGCTTCCTTGTAACCCTGATTTAACTCTTAGACCTAGGGTTAGTTCATAGCTATATGGAACCCTATGATGCGATGTCATATTCTTGTTGACTTTAGGTTTGTATCTCAAACATTTCTTGTCATTAAATAACTCTTGTCAACGAGGCGCATTGTGTATTTTCCTTAACTCTACATGATGCTCTATGTGTACTTCCTTAATAGGAGTCGATTCGGAGTGAAAATGGAAGCGAGATGGAGAAGGATGAGAGACAGAGCCTGACCAGAAGCCAAGCTGTGTGGGGTCACACGACTGTGTGATGTCGGGCCATGCCTCCTAGCATGGCCATGTGAGGGCACCAACGGCCGATCGTGCCCCCTCCAGCCGTAACATGCACGGGCAGGCCGTGCCGTTTGGCACAACTCGTGTGGCCGAGTCCCATTTCAAGGCAAGGCCCATGTTACATTTGTTGGCTTCCTCATGGCACAACCGTGTGGGAGGCACATAACCATGCCGCCCCATGTCATAGGTCGTGCCCCCCCTTATAAAAGGGGTTTTCTCCCCTTTTTTGGGGAGGAAGTTTCTCCCTTGGAGAGACATCACCTTGGCTCCATCCACCATCTCCGGAGACCTTTCGACGATCCAAGGACTTCTCTGGCATCATCTACCTAGCTCAAGGCTAAGGATTAGATCTGAAGACTCTAGGCTTCGACGGCTAAGCATTTCCCTCTATTCTACTTTTGATTGACTTATGAAATGTTTCTTTCATTGTCTTCGGTGCTCTTCTCTGTGTCTTGCGAATAGATTCTTCTTGTTCTAGGACATAGAAAGTTATTGTGATATATATTTGGTGAAACTCTATGGATTGACTTATGCCCTTGTATTGATGATATGTTTCAGACTTATTCATATTTGATTAAATTCTTCTATGAAGAGTTTATTCTTATATCTATGAAGTGTACGTTTGATTGTAATGTTTGATTGAATGGATGTATGGAGAGGTCTCCATCTAGGAGATATGCTCAAGATTGTATACCTGGGGAGCCCTAGGTGACAAAGGTAATCCTTTAACCAAACAACCTTTAGCGTTACCTTGAAATAGATACAACCTCCATACACGGAAGGACCTAATTAGAATTTATTGGGTTTTCCCTACTCACATGCTAGGAGATGACTTGTGTAATCTAGAGATATATGCCCGGGGACCAATGTACTAGCTATCCATGGAACACCAACTATCATCACAACAAAACATAGATCCTAGAGCATCTCCTCTACATTAGCTTTCCTCACTCTCTCTCGAGTTCTCTCTCTCATCCCTAGCTCCAGGTCTCACAAGTTTGCAACATTCACACTCGCGGCTAGTTTAGCTAACTCTCCTTGCATCCTCCCTAGTGCTTGATAACTCGGTCCCTGTAAATTCAACAACTTTTTATATTACTTGCAATGTTTCTATATACTTGCGGATATCACACCAAGTTTTTAACGTCGTTGCCAAGGACTAATAAGGCAACATCAAGTGAATATCATTTGAGTTAGACTAAACTTTTCTTTTCTATTTGTGTGAATATTTTCTATATATTTTGTACACCCTTTTCTTGTAAATAGAAAATACAAAAACATTGTTCCTTTTTACTTGTCTATATTTGCTTTGCACTTGTTTTCTCATAAAGTTTTTGCATTCTACATACAAACCCCAAAAACAAACTTTCTCTTTGCTTACACTTATTGTAGATATTCCCTCTTTGCTTTACATCTTTGTCATAGAAACCCAAAAATAATGTTCTTTCTTCTGCTCTTAGTTTTGTATGCGAAGACTGATCTCTTCAGGAAACTTAGTACCTGTCAACCCTTAGATCGACAGAACATTTAGAAGAAGAAGGAGAGAATTATAAAGGCAATTTCAAGAAGAATAGGAGCAAACTAATATGGCAAACAACATGAACAACAAGTCTCTCAAGGACTACGCCTCAGCACAAGCAAGATGTTTCAGGTCTGGAATCACTAGGTCTATAATTTTGAAATCAAGCTGGTATTTATATCAATGGTGTAACAATGACAGTATGAGGGAGGAGCTTCTGAAGACCCCAACCAGCAACTAGAATCATTTGATGAGATATATGGATCATTAAAGATGAATGGGGTGCCGATTGACTCTATGAAGCTTCTTTTGTTTGGTTTTTCTTTGAGGGACAAAATGAAAGCATGGTTGAGCTCCCTCCCACCAAATAGCATAACCTCCTGGGCTCAATGCGAACAAGTGTTCTTGGAAAATTTTATCCTCCAAGCAAGAGGCTTATATGAGGAACATGATTGTAAGCTTTAGACAAAATGACTCAAAATCCTTATATGAAGCTTGAGACTAGTTTAAGAGTATGATGAGATTATGCCCCATCATGGATTAGAGAAGTAGCTTGTGATACACACGTTCTACAATGACATTAAGTACCAGACCAAGGTGTATTGGATTCCATAACAAGCAGAACTTTAATGAACAAACGTTTGGAGGATGCAGAGGAAATTATTGAAAGTGTAGCACTAAATCATCATCAGTGGGTATCTGAAAGAAGTTGCAACCCAAACAAGACTTGGGGAAGCATGAAGTTGAAGCTATTGACTTGCTTAATGTGAAACTAGATGCCTTGACAAAGAAGTTCGATGCAGTGAATGTAAATCTAGTAATACCATTATGACAAGCTATGAGTATGATGGAGTATAGAACATTAGAATAAGCTATGCCCACTTGGAGTTGTAACATCTCAGCTTTTGTAAGTTGAGCAAGTGGATGCAGTGGGCGCTTTCAATCAAAGGCAAAACAACCCATACTCCAACACATATAATCCTAGATGGAGAAACGATCCGAACTTCTCTTATCGCAACAACCAAGATCAAGGCCAATTAGTGGGAACAAGGCAAGGATTGAACAACTTCTAAAGGAGATTCTAGCATGTCAGAAGGAAATGAAAAATGACATCAAGTAGCTTAGTGCAAGACTAGATAGTAATGAGAAATACATAAAGATATTTGATGGTCAAGTCACTCAGATTGTTAGTTCTTCTTCCCTAAACACAAGGAACCTTTCCGGGTAAACCTGAGCCAAACCCCATTGAACATTGCAATGTGATAGAGTTGCGGAGCGAATGGTCCTTGGGCAAGGCCCAAGTGGCTGCTCACGAGGGGACCAATGATAATGGAGCTAGAGCCTTCTCTATCCTTCTCCACCACTAAAGTGCCCAAGGAAAAGGACGAGATTGAAGAGCCTCCAACAAGCTATAATGCCTAGAAAATCCCCTTTCCTTAAAGATTGACCAAGGCCAAAAGAGACGAAGAATTTGACAAGTTTTGGAGAAAATGAAAGACATATGCATCGAGATCCTCCTCATAGACGTGCGCCACCAAATGCCTAAGTTTACGAAGTTTATAAAGACGATCATCTCCACAAGGTGAAAGAAAGACAGTTACGAGACAATGGTGCTCACCGAAGGATGCAACGCCTTACTGCTTAATTCTTTTCCACCCAAGCTCCAAGATCCGGGAAACTTATATATTTCCAATAAGATTGGTTCAACTACATTCGGTAAGGCTTTTTGTGACCTTAGATCTAGTGTAAGTCTTATTCCATATTATGTTTGCAAGAAACTTGGCTTTAGTGATCTGAAATTGACTGCAATAGTATATGAACTAGCTGATCACTCCTGTAGATACCCACTAGGTATCTTAGAGGATGTGTCCGTCGAAGTAGGAAGCTTTATAGTCCCTACAGATTTTGTAGTCTTGAACATGGACAAGGATCCTAAGATCCTCCTCATTTTGGAGAGGCTCTTCCTTGCGACGGTCGGAGCCATCATAAATGTGAAAAATCACAAGTTGACATTGGTGATTAGCGAGGAAAAACTTGAGTTTGAATTATCAAAATCATGTGATCATCTTCTATGTCCACAATACTGAGTGTTGGCCATGGGTTGGTAAAGCTCCAACCCAAGGTTGTTGTTGTTGATGAAGAACCGCAAACGCCCCCCCCCCCCCCCCCCCTCCCCCCCAAGAAAATCGTTGGAGGATTAATCGAATTTGGTGGACAAAGGGAAGAAACCCCAATCCTCTAACGATAAATATGACATTCTGGCACATGCCCGGAAAAATGACAAGGCGGAATCTTTGGCCTAGATGAAGGCAAGTGCCTCCCCTTGAAGGCCAAGGCTCCAAGTTGAGTCGAGAGGTCAAGCTTGTGGACTTAAACTCTGAATCTGAGTTTAGGATTCCTTTGCCCAATCCTAAAGTTATCTGTGACTCGTTGGATTTTCTTGTTGTCTAGCATCTAGTCAATCTCTACCTACCAGAGCTTCTTCACCAAGTGTCCGATCAACTTTTGATCCATTTGGACTTCCCTTGCCTAGCCCTGCTAGGACTTCTATTATCTAGTTCCCAACTAGGTCTTTTACCGCCTAACTCTACTAGGATTTTCGTTGCTTAGTTCCTAACTAGATCTTCCACTGCCTAAGACTTTCAATACCTAGTTCTCAACTAGATCTTCCCGTTTCTAACCTAGCTAAGATTTCCATTGCCTAGTTTCCAACTAGGTCTTCCACTACCTAGTCTGGGTAGGATTTTCATTGCCTAGTTCCCAACTAGGTCTTTCCATTGCTTAATCTTCAGTTAGGACTTTTCCGATCAAATATCTGATCCTTCCTTGACATACTTGACTTCTCTTTTACACATTATTAAACATCAAAAGTTAAGCTCGAGCCAATTCGAACTTAGTCAACATGGTCAATTTTGATCCGAGAATGATTGCACCAACAAGGAGGTGAATAAGCATTACAATCAGTAAATGCAATTCTATACTACTCTCGCTACCAATAGCAAAGTTCATTTACACATTTTGTTAATATGATTCAACAACCCATATTTTACTTCGATCCGTTGGTGGATCACGGGACAGGAGAAACCTCTTACCAATTCAAGATTTTCATAAAAATTACAAGGAGAAATAAAACAGGACAATAAAAGACTAATAGTGTTTGATCAACCCTATTTCACCTACCTTGAAGCCCCCCTGAATTCGTCCTTGGATAGCCTTCAAAATCTTATTGTAAATCTATCTGCCACTCAACATTAGATTGCTCCATCTGCATTAGTCGATAGATCCGTCCGACAGCAACTGCCCTTTTCTATTTTCCACATTGGCCACAAGTCAACTAATAACTTACATTTGACTACCATAAAATATTTAAAATTATAACATTTATGACATCAAATTATCACCCATTAGTTGATTGAATATAAAATAATTATATCAAGAGATCACTGCTCAAATAGACTATGTTGTTGGGGTCCAAATGGTTGAGTTAGAGGGGATGAATAGCAATTACAATATGCAAATGCGATTCTATACTACTCTAGCTAATGATAGCAAGGTCTCATACAAATATTAGCAGTGAAAATAAACATAAATGAGAATTGCTCTTACAAGTTCACTAATATATTTGTTTAATATGGTATGACAACCTTTAAGCTCCTACTCTACGACATATATTTGTTTAATATGGTATGACAACCTTTAAGCTCCTACTCTACTACCTATGATCCATGGATGGATCAATCTCGGAAAACACTCACGAGCTTTCTTTTTCTCGGTCAAATACTGAAGCTGAAAAAACTCTTACAAGCTCAAAATTTATACAAGGATTATAGGGAGCGATAAAATTGGATGGTTAAGCATGTTCATACACATGCAACAAAATGCAATATCGACCTATGAGACTGACATCTAGGCACGCCTACACCTATGAGTTGAGAATGTTCCTTCTAATTTTAAATCACATTCCTTCTAATCTCAATATAGGAGAACTTTCTAATGAATAGAAGAATTTTCAATTTAAACTTTTCCTACACTCTCGATCATGGATCAAAAAGATGCACCAATAATATCTCAAATTTTGATCTTGTTGGATATTTGATTCTTAAAAAAGACCAAATACGATTTTGTAAAAGAAAATCAAGATGTCATCAATCGATGAAAGTCAGAATTGACTTCAAAAATAAAATTTATGTTTCACGTAGATGAATCTAGACAATTAATTTACTCAAAATCGATTACGGGTGAATGAGTAATTAATTATTTAAAGTTAGCAAAAAAAATTAACATAGAATGAAGTAGATGGGGAATAGTCCCATATCTGAAATTTTCAAAGGAGTTTGTCTCTTTATATGTGTTCCTGTATTAATGGAGTTAAAAAAAATATAGGTGGTCTCTTCTCATAGGCGAGCACCTGGGAGCCCACCACCTGTCAAGCACGCACGCGTGCAATTGGCGCTTTGTTGGCACACTTTACACTTCACATCGTCGCGAGGAGCATTGAGGAACTTAAATTTATACTCCAAGTGACGTGGCAATGGCTACTCGGGTGACATAGTCGTGTCTGCGTGACGCTCGGGTGACGTGGCACGTGACGTGGTCGTGTCTACGTGACACGTAGGAGGAGAGAGATGACTGGACTGCTGACTGAACAAATGAATGACAACCGTTGGATCAAAGATGGGTGCTGGATCACAACTAACGCGATATGGAACGTTGATCGCGAAGAGCCGCGATCTGACCATTGGTAATAAGACTTGATCTGAAGCGTCAGATCAAATCTAGTGGCTATGATCAAAGGGAGATCTGAAGGGTTACAACCATCCAAATCAGACGGATGAGATCAAAGGGTTATCTGAAGGGTTACAACCCTCCAGATCGAACGACACAGATTAATCCTAAATCAAAGGTCACACCCACTCACCAAAATGTACCTCTCACCTCTTCCCTTATATAAATAGAGTCTTCTAAATGATGGATTCATTCATTCCATCATTTTACGGAGATAGTGTCCAACACTATCTTTTAGCACATGTAGCGAAGCAATATTATTTTACAGAGATAGTGTCCAACACTAGTCTCGATGAAATCATATCAATTTACATCCTTCTAACAGCAATCTCGGAATCGACTCCTAACAGATCTCACACATCTTCTGTTGATTTTTGATTGAATTTCAAATATTTATGGTGTATGTGTTTAGTCCCACATTGCTAAGCCAAGAAAGGTGGAATGCCTTATATATCAAGTCATTCCTACCATGCTTAGATGGCTTAGAGGGACCTACACGCATGCGCGGGTTGAGCCCAAATCAGGTGGTTTCAGGGGGTCTGGGCCGGAAATCCATAAATCGGGTGCGACGCACGTGATTATCGCGCGCAGGGGGGGTGCAAATCCCTAGCCCGTGAGCCTCTTGCGAGCGGCCCGGTTTGGTTTTGCAGATTTCGGTTTGGTTTTCTGAACCAATTTGGTTTGGTTTATTTTTATTTCTTATTTTATTTTTCTTTTATTTTTTTGAGGAATTGCGCAACGTGCCTATCCGCGCGTCGCGCTCGACGTGATTCTTCACGCATCGCGCTCGACGCGACTCCTCGTCGCAACTCCTCAGAAGAGGCATTCTATTGCCTCTTCAAATCTATAAAAGGAGAAGAAGAATGCAGATTCATTCACTCACTGCTTCTTGTTCTCTCTTGGCGATTCTTTCCTCTTTCGCCTTCTTCTTCGATCTTTTGGGTCTTGAGGCTTCGCTTAGTGCGATCTGAGGTTGTCTCCGAAGACAGCGTTCATCTTGGAGTGTACCTACGAACGCTGCGTGGTTGTCGGATCTTGGGGGAGTTTTGCTAGGAGCCTTTGCACCGTAGGGCGGCAATCAATTCTCTAAAGACAGTCGGCACGCCGGCGCTTCAACCGGATAACTATCCCTAACTCTGCGCTTTTCGTATCAGATTCCTGCATCTATATTTATTGTCTACTGCTTTGGTGCATGTTAAATATTGCTACTTTTATTACAATTTTAGAGAATTGATTGTACCTAAGTAGACATGATAAATATTAGAACATCCTGGTCTAATGAGACTAGCGCCAAACCCGAGAGGTTTTCTGGGCAAAACTTTAAATGTTGGCAACAACGAATGAAGTTTTGGCTTACTACGCTGGGGCTTTTCTCCGTTATAGAATCAGATCCTCCTTCACCTGATGAAGAAGAACCTGCCCGTAGTGCTGCCACCGAGAGGTTTAAACAGAGGGATTATCTCTGCCATGGGAGAATCCTGTCTGCCCTCTCGGAAGCACTATTTGATGTGTGCTGCTCTACAACCTCAGCCAAAGAGTTAAGGAAATCTTTGGATAAAAAATATAACTCCGTGGACTCTGGTTTAGAGAAGTACACCGTGGGGAAGTTCTTAAACTTCAAAATGGTTGAAGGTAGATTTGTCATTGAGTATACCCATGAATTTCAAATTTTGATTCACGGTCTTGCCGATGGAGAAATGCCGATACCCGAGAAACTTCAAGTCTTGTCTATCATCGAAAAGTTGCCTCCGAGTTGGGAAGATTTTGGCATGACACTTAAACACAGGAGAGGTAAAATCTCTCTTGAAGATTTAATGATTGCCTTAAATATCTAGAAAGAACATCGGAAGCAACATAAGGATGATGATAAGGGGATGCCCATGGATTTTGCTCCAAAGGCAAATGTGGTAGTTTCTTCTGACAAGAACAAGTTCAAGAACCAAAAAATGAAAAACAAAATGAAACCCAAACCAAAGGTTCAGAAGAAGCATGGGACTAGGCCGTGCTGGGCTTGTGGACAAGTTGGACATTTTGCCAAATTCTGTCCTGAACAGAAGGACAAGAAGAAGAACCAAGGCAATGTGCCCAACACCAAGGCGCAGGTCAATGTTGTGACTAGCACTAGCAATGGGTTCATTTCCATTAACCCCGAACTAAATTTGATTTATCAACCCAATGAGTGGTTAGTTGATACAGGTGCTAATGTGCACTGTTGTGCTGATCGCTCTGCCTTCCTTACTTATCAGGTAATTGAAGGCACTTCCGTAACCATAGGGAATCATTCTGTAGCCAGAGTGTTAGGGATTGGACGAGTTGACTTGAGATTTACCTCAGGGAAGGTCCTGTCATTGCATGAGGTGCATCATGTTCCAGTGGTCCGACGGAATTTGATTAGTGGGTCAAAATTAGTTCGTGTTGGTTATAAGCTAATCTTCAAATGTAATAAAGTTGTATTGTTACATTTAGGAACCTTTATTGGAAAGGGTTACCTTAATGAAGGTTTATTTAAACTCAATGTTGAAAATACGATTAGTGATATTGGTTGTTCTTATAACATTGAGTCTTATGATGTGTGACATGATAGATTAGGACATGTTAATTTTCAAACTATAAAAAGGATGATGAATCTTGACATGATTCCTAAGCATGCCATAAATGATAAGAAAAAATGTGAAGTTTGTGTGCAATATAAACAGCCCCGTAAATCCTTCAAATCAGTTGATAGAAATTCTAATATTTTAGAATTAATTCATACTGACTATTGTGAGTTTAACGGTTTAATAACGAGAGACCATAAAAGGTATTTCATTACTTTTATTGATGATTACTCTCGTTATTGCTATGTTTATTTGCTGAAAACTAAAGATGAAGCTTTAGATAAATTTATGATCTTCAAATCTGAAGCTGAAAATCAAACAAACCAAACCATTAAGAGGATAAGGTCTGATAGGGGTGGAGAGTTCACCTCAAACCTATTTCAAAAATTCTGTCAAGATTCAGGTATAATTCATGAGGTCACTGCTCCATATAGTCCTCAATCTAATGGTGTAGCAAAACGCAAAAACCGAACCCTTGAAGATATGATTAATTCCATGTTAGGAAGCTCTGGGTTACCCAACTTCTTGTGGGGGGAGGCTCTATACACTGCTTGTCATGTGTTAAATAGAGTACCAATGAAGTCAAAGGATAAAAGCCCATATGAACTTTGGAAAGGTCGAAGGACAAGTTTAAAATACCTTAAAGTGTGGGGGTGCCTTGCAAAAGTACTAGTACCTGAACACAAAAGGAAAAAACTTGGTCCAAAGATTATAGATGGTGTCTTCTTGGGTTATGCTCAGAATAGTTCTGCATATAGGTTTCTGATTATTAAATCAGAAATTTCTGGAATAGATGCAAATACTATTGTAGAACTTCATGATGCTACATTCTTTGAGGATATATTTCCTATGAAGACTAGAACACCTCAGTCTATTTCAAGTACTCCTACTAGAGATGACTCTGCCTCCATAGAAGTCCCATTATTTTTAGTGGATGTACCTTCCTCAAGTCACTCTAGATTACATGAATCTAGTGAGTGTACAGAATTAAGAAGGAGTAAGAGGCAACGTGTGTCTAAAGATTTAGGCCAAGACTATATCACCTATAATATAGAAGGTGACCCTGTGACATATAGAGATGCTATGGCTTCTCTTGAAGCTAAGCACTGGAAAGAAGCCATTAAAAATGAAATGGACTCTATTATCTCTAATGCCACTTGGGAGTTAGTAGATTTGCCTCCTGGTTGCACCACCATTGGATGTAAATGGGTATTTAAGAGGAAGTTAAAACCTGATGGGTCAGTAGATAAGTTTAAAGCTCGCCTGGTTGCTAAGGGATTCAAACAGAAGGAAGGGATTGACTATTTTGACACTTATTCCCCTGTTACTAGAATTACTACAATCCGAGTATTGATAGCACTGGCATCCATATATCATCTTGAGGTCCATCAAATAGATGTCAAAACGGCATTTCTTAATGGAGATCTCGAAGAAAAGATATATATGGATCAGTCAGAGGGATATGTAGTTTCTGGAAGTGAGAATAAAGTCTGTAAGTTAGTAAAATCTCTTTATGGTTTGAAACAAGCCCCAAAGCAATGGCACGAAAAATTTGATAGAGCTATGCTATCATTTGGCTTTGAAATTAATGACTCTGATAAATGTGTATATACTAAAATGAAAGGTGATAAATGTATCATTTTATGTTTATATGTAGATGATATTTTACTTTTTGGATCTAACCTTTCAATTATTAACGAGACCAAGGCTCTCTTAAGTGGTAAGTTTGATATGAAGGATATGGGTTGTGCTGATGTGATTTTATGGCTAAAGTTGACTCGCTCAACTGATAGAATAGCAATTTCTCAGGCACACTATGTTGAGAAAGTGTTAGAGAAATATGGCTAGAGCCACATAAAATCTGTAGTCACACCCTATGATCCTTCAAAGACTCTCCACAAGAATAAGAGTGGCGTGGCTGTGTCTCAATTAAGATACTCCCAAATAATTGGTAGGCTAATGTATTTGACAAATTGTTCTAGACCTGATATTTCGTTTGCTATAACTAAATTGAGCAGGTTTACCAGCTGTCCGGACAGAACACATTGGGATGCATTAGACAGAGTACTCAGATACCTAAAGGGTACTATATCCTTCGGCTTGTGTTATGGGAGGTTCCCTGCAGTCCTGGAGGGATATAGTGATGCCAGTTGGATAGCTGACACCGCTGAGTGTAAAGGCGTTACTGGCTATGTTTTTACACTTGGAGGCGGTGCGGTTGCTTGGAGGTATGTTAAACAGACGATCATATCCCGTTCTACATCTGAGGCAGAATTGTGTGCTTTGGATACCACAGTAACTGAAGCTGATTGGCTTAAGGGTCTTCTTACTGAGATTCCCTTGATTATAAAGCCAATACCTCCTATCTCAGTGACCTATGATAATCAAACAACAATAGCTCAGATTAGAAGCTCCAAGTATAACCAGAAACAGAAGAGACATGTACGAATAAGATTGAAGTCTATTCGTGAGCTAGTGTCTCTCGGAGTGGTGTCATTGGACTTTGTAAGTTCAAAAGACAATATTGCTGATCCACTCACAAAAGGACTTGATTCTGAGAAAATCAAGAGATCTAGTAAGGGAATGGGACTGAGGCCTATTCTGGTTTCATTTATAGCGACAACCCAACCTATTTGATTGGAGATCCCAAGAAGTAGGTTCAATGTGGTATAAACAAGCTATAAGGGTGAACCGTAAGCATAAATTGATTGAGATATAATCTCAAAGTCTCTTCCCTGGATAGATGCTTGACTGCTAGTAAGGATGAGCTTAAGGCTCTTAATGAGTTCGAGGTCTTTATGACAGGATGCTTGCAGTACATCCTTGGAGAACTCACCTATGTAAGTGTAACTGTGAGGCCGCAGTGTGGGGGGTCTGGGCAACTCTCCTTAACACTTATGAAACATGATTCGGTGGCATGGCCGTAATGCACCAACCCAGAAGGATTCAACCGTCGCCTGTGATGAGTTGTTTCCAATTGATTTTCACATATTAAAGGTTTAATTTCAAGACTTAGTTCACTTCAAACCTGTGTGAATAAGATTGGTTTACTTAGGTGAAAATTCAAACCGGAAGGTATTTTCACTGAAAGCTCATTACGACAAAGCCTCAAGACCTGTTTTTTCTATTTTTCCAAAAATAATTTGAAATTTGTGGGGAATTGTTGATTTTTGATTGAATTTCAAATATTTATGGTGTATGTGTTTAGTTCCACATTGCTAAGCCAAGAAAGGTAGAATGCCTTATATATCAAGTCATTCCTATCATGCTTAGATGGCTTAGAGGGACCTACACGCATGCGCGGGTTGAGCCCAAACCAGGTGGTTTCAGGGGGTCTGGGCCGGAAATCCATAAACCGGGTGCGACGCATGCGATTATCGCGTGCAGGGGGGGTGCAAATCCCCAGCCCGTGAGCCTCGCGCTTGCGGGCGGCCCGGTTTGGTTTTGCAGATTTTGGTCTGGTTTTCTGAACCAATTTGGTTTGGTTTATTTTTATTTCTTATTTTATTTTTCTTTTATTTTTTTGAGGAATTGCGCAACGTGCCTGTCCGCGCGTCGCGCTCGACGCGATTCTTCACGCGTCGCGCTCGACGCGACTCCTCGTCGCAACTTATCAGAAGAGGCATTCTATTGCCTCTTCAGATCTATAAAAGGAGAAGAAGAATGCAGATTCATTCACTCACTGCTTCTTGTTCTCTCTTGGCGATTCTTTCCTCTTTCGCCTTCTTCTTCGGTCTTTTGGGTCTTGAGGCTTCGCTTAGTGCGATCTGAGGTTGTCTCCGAAGACAGCGTTCATCTTGGAGTGCACCTACGAACGCCGCGTGGTTGTCGGATCTTGGGGGAGTTTTACTGGGAGCCTTTGCACCGTAGGATGACAATCAATTCTCTAAAGACAGTCGGCACACCAGCGCTTCAATCGGATAACTATCCCTAATTCTGTGCTTTTCGTATCAGATTCCTACATCTATGTTTATTGTCTACTGCTTTGATGCATGCTAAATATTGCTACTTTTATTACATCTTCAATAACCCTTGTATTGAAAATTCCCACGATTCCATAATACCAAATCCCGGTATTCTTCTTCACTGCAATCCACCTAAGTGAAGGTTTGACTTTGATTGGTTTATTACAAAAGCTACTTTAATTTGTCTACGGTATCTCATCCTATTAAATACCTAGCTATTACATGTGGACCTATGTGGACCTATAAGCTAAAACCTCCTTGTGGATGTACTGTATTGGATGAAAGCCTTGTCTTCAATACATAGCCGATCGATATATGTAGAAATGGATTGGATGAAAGCCCAAGAATTGATGATTTTCTTACCTATTTAAGTATGAGAAATGAGGATTAAAGCACGAGTACTAATGACTGCTTAGGTATGAGAATTGAGAATTGTGTGATGGAATCTAAAAAAATATAGCCTGTGCTCCAAGTAATATATAGAAGAGCGTTTGCAAAATAACTATTGTACAAATTGTAATTTCATTGATTCTGGTTGCAATATGTCAATTTTGTGAAGCAAAGCTAAATAATCTTGATGGATTTGT
>JAGFNQ010007311.1:527600-555975 GCA_024364735.1 Boesenbergia rotunda | reverse complement strand
GCGGGTGGCCCGCTTTGGTTTTGCAGATTTCGGTCTGGTTTTCTGAACCAATTTGGTTTGGTTTATTTTTATTTCTTATTTTATTTTTCTTTTATTTTTTGAGGAATTGCGCTCGACGCAATTCTTCAGCGTCGCGCTCGACGCGACTCTCATCGGCGCAACTCATCAGAAGAGGCATTCTATTGCCTCTTCAGATCTATAAAAGGAGAAGAAGAATGAAGATTCATTCACTCACTGCTTTCTTCTCTCCTTCTCCCTCTGAGCGATCAGCGTCTTGCTCCTTTCGCTTTTCGCTTTCTTCGGTCGTTTTTTCGGTCGGTGGTTTTGGGTCTTGAGGCTTCGCCTTGTGCGATTTGAGGTTGTCTCCGCGGGCAGCGATTGTCTTGGAGTGCACCTACGACGCTGCGTGGTTGTCGGATCTTGGGAGAATTTTGCCGGGAGCCTTTGCACCGTAGGGCGGCAATTAATTCTCTAAGGACAGTCGGCACGCCGGCGCTTCAACCGGATAACTATTCCTAACTCTGCGCTTTTCTTATCATATTCCTGCATCTATATATTTTATTGTCTACTTAGGTGCCTGCTTTATTGTATTTTACAATCTTAGAGAATTGATTATGCCTAAGTAGACATGTTAAATGTTAGAATGTCGGGGTCTGATGAGGCTAGCGCCAAACCCGAGAGGTTTTCCGGGCAAAACTTCAAACGTTGGCAACAACGAATGAAATTTTGGCTTACTACGCTGGGGCTTTTCTCCGTTATAGAATCAGATCCTCCTTCACCCGATGAAGAAGAACCTGCCCGTAGTGCTTCCACCGAGAGGTTTAAACAGAGGGACTATCTCTGCCATGGGAGAATCCTGTCTGCCCTCTCAGGCGCACTATTCGATGTGTACTGCTCTACAACCTCGGCCAAAGAGTTATGGAAATCTTTGGATAAAAAATATAACTCCGAGGACTCTGGTTTAGAGAAGTACACCGTGGGGAAGTTCTTAAACTTCAAAATGGTTGAAGGTAGATCTGTCATTGAGCAGACCCATGAATTTCAAATTTTGATTCACGGTCTTGCCGATGGAGAAATGCCGATACCCGAGAAACTTCAAGTCTTGTCTATCATCGAAAAGTTGCCTCCGAGTTGGGATGATTTTGGCATGACACTTAAACACAGGAGAGGTAAAATCTCTCTTGAAGATTTAATGATTGCCTTAAATATCGAGGAAGAACATCGGAAGCAACATAAGGATGATGATAAAGGGATGCCTATGGATTTTGCTCCAAAGGCAAATGTGGTGGTCTCTTCTGACAAGAACAAGTTCAAAAACCAAAAAATGAAAAACAAAATGAAACCCAAACTAAAGGTTCAGAAGAAGCATGGGACTAGACCGTGCTGGGCTTGTGGACAAGTTGGATATTTTGCCAAATTCTGTCCTGAACGGAAGGACAAGAAGAAGAACCAAGGCAATGTACCCAACACCAAGGCACAGGTCAATGTTGTGACCAGCACCAGCAATGGGTTTGTTTCCTTTAACCCCGAACTAAATTTGATTTATCAACCCAATGAGTGGTTGGTTGATACAGGTGCTAATGTGCATTGTTGTGCTGATCGTTCTGCCTTCCTTACTTATCAGGTAATTGAAGGCACTTCCGTAACCATGGGGAATCATTCTGCAGCCAGAGTGTTAGGGATTGGACGAGTTGACTTGAGGTTTACCTCAGGGAAGGTCCTGTCACTGCATGAGGTGCATCATGTTCCAGCGGTCCGACGGAATTTGATTAGCGGGTCAAAATTAGTTCGTGCTGGTTATGAGCTAAACTTCAAATGTAATAAAGTTGTATTGTTACATTTAGGAACCTTTATTGGAAAGGGTTACCTTAATAAAGGTTTATTTAAACTCAATGTTGAAAATACGATTATCAATAAAATTAGTGATGTTGGTTGTTCTTATAACATTGAGTCTTATGATGTGTGGCATGATAGATTAGGACATGTTAATTTTCAAACTATAAAAAGAGTCTTATGATGTGTGGCATGATAGATTAGGACATGTTAATTTTCAAACTATAAAAACGATGATAAATCTTGACATGATTCCTAAGCATGCCATAAATGATAAGAAAAAATGTGAAGTTTGTGTGCAATATAAACAGCCCCGTAAACCCTTCAAATCAGTTGATAGAAATTCTAATATTTTAGAATTAATTCATACTGACTGTTGTGAGTTTAACGGTTTAATAACGAGAGACCATAAAAGGTATTTCATTACCTTCATTGATGATTACTCTCGTTATTGTTATGTTTATTTGCTGAAAACTAAAGATGAAGCTTTAGATAAATTTATGATCTTCAAATCTGAAGCTGAAAATCAAACAAACCAAACCATTAAGAGGATAAGATCTGATAGGGGTGGATAGTTCACCTCAATCCTGTTTCAAAAATTCTGTCAAGATTCAGGTATAATTCATGAGATCACTGCTCCATATAGTCCTCAATCTAATGGTGTAGCAGAACGCAAAGATCGAACCCTTGAAGATATGATTAATTCCATGTTAGGTAGTTCTGGGTTACCCAACTTCTTGTGGGGGGAGGCTCTATATACTGCTTGTCATGTGTTAAATAGAGTACCTATGAAGTCAAGGGATAAAAGCCCATATGAACTTTGGAAAGGTCGAAGGACAAGTTTGAAATACCTAAAAGTGTGGGGGTGCCTTGCAAAAGTGCTAGTACCTGAATATAAAAGGAAAAAACTTGGTCCAAAGACTATAGATGGTGTCTTCTTGGGTTATGCTCAGAATAATTCTGCATATAGGTTTCTGATTATTAAATCAGAAATTTCTGGAATAGATGCAAACACTATTGTAGAACTTCGTGATGCTACATTCTTTGAGGATATATTTCTTATGAAGACTAGAACACCTCAGTCTATCTCTAATACTCCTACTAGAGATGACACTGCCTCCATAGAGGTCCCATTATCCTTAGTGGGTGTACCTTCCTCAAGTCACTCTAGATTAGATGAATCTAGTGAGTGTACAGAATTGAGAAGGAGCAAGAGGCAACGTGTGTCTAAAGATTTAGGCCAAGACTTTATCACCTATAATATAGAAGGTGACCCTGTGACATATAGAGATGCTATGGCTTCTCCTGAAGCTAAGCACTGGAAAGAAGCCATTAAAAATGAAATGGACTCTATTATCTCTAATGCCACTTGGGAGTTAGTGGATTTGCCTCCTGGTTGTACCACCATTGGATGTAAATGGGTGTTTAAGAGGAAGTTAAAACCTGATGGGTCAGTAGATAAGTTCAAAGCCCGCCTGGTTGCTAAGGGATTCAAACAGAAAGAAGGGATTGACTATTTTGACACTTATTCCCCTGTTACTAGAATTACTACAATCCGAGTATTAATAGCACTGGCGTCCATATATCATCTTGAGGTCCATGAAATGGATGTCAAAACGACATTTCTAAATGGAGATCTTGAAGAAGAGATATATATGGATCAGCCAGAGGGATATGTAGTTTCTGGAAGTGAGAATAAAGTCTGTAAGTTAGTAAAATCTCTTTATGGTTTGAAGCAAGCCCCAAAGCAATGACACGAAAAATTTGATAGAGCTATGCTATCATTTGGCTTTGAAATTAATGACTCTGATAAATGTGTATATACTAAAGTGAAAGGTGATAAATGTATCATTCTATGTTTATATGTAGATGATATTTTACTGTTTGGATCTAATCTTTCAATTATTAACGAGACCAAGGCTCTCTTAAGTGGTAAGTTTGATATGAAGGATATGGGTTGTGCTGATTTGATTTTAGGGCTGAAGTTGACTCGCTCAACTGATGGAATAGCAATTTCTCAGGCACACTATGTTGAGAAAGTGTTAGAGAAATATGACTATAGCCACATAAAATCTGTAGTCACACCCTATGATCCTTTAAAGACTCTCCACATGAATAAGAGTGGCGTGGCTGTGTCTCAATTAAGATATTCCTAAATAATTGGTAGTCTAATGTATTTGGCAAATTGTTCTAGACCTGATATTTCGTTTGCTATAACTAAATTGAGCAGGTTTACCAGCTGTCCGGACAGAACACATTGGGATGCATTAGACAGAGTACTCAGATACCTAAAGGGTACTATATCCTTGGGCTTGTGCTATGGGAGGTTCCCTGCAGTCCTGGAGGGATATAGTGATGCTAGTTGGATAGCTGACACTGCTGAGTGTAAAGGCGTTACTGCCTATGTTTTTACACTTGGAGGCGGTGCGGTTGCTTGGAGGTCTGTTAAACAGACGATCATATCCCGTTCTACAGCTGAGGCAGAATTGTGTGCTTTGGATACCACAGTAACTGAAGCTGATTGGCTTAAGGGTCTTCTTACTGAGATTCCCTTGATTGTGAAGCCAATACCTCCTATTTCAGTGAACTGTGATAATCAAACAACAATAGCTCAGATTAGAAGCTCCAAGTATAACCAAAAACAGAAGAGACATGTACGAATAAGATTGAAATCTGTTCGTGAGCTAGTGTCTCTAGGAGTGGTGTCATTGGACTTTGTAAGTTCAAAAGACAATATTGCTGATCCACTCACAAAAGGATTTGATTTTGAGAAAATCAAGAGATCCAGTAAGGGAATGGGACTGAGGCCTATTCTGGTTTCATCTATAGCGGCAACCCAACCTATCTGATTGGAGATCCCAAGAAGTAGGTTCAGTGTGGTATAAACAAGCTATAAGGGTGAATCGTAAGCATAAATTAATTGAGATATAATCTCAAAGTCTCTTCCCTGGATAGATGCTTGACTGCTAGTAAGGATGAGCTTAAGGCTCTTAATGAGTTCGAGGTCTTTATGACAGGAAGCTTGCAGTACATCCTTGGAGAACTCACCTATGTAAGTGTAACTGTGAGGCCGCAGTGTGGGGGGTCTGGGCAACTCTCCTTAACACTTATGAAACAAGATTCGGTGGCATGGCCGTAATGCACCAACCCAGAAGGATTCAACCGTCGCCTGTGATGAGTTGTTGCCAATTGATTTTCACATATTAAAGGTTTAAGTTCAAGACTTAGTTCACTTCAAACCTGTGTGAATAAGATTGGTTTACTTAGGTGAAAATTCAAACCGGAAGGTATTTTCACTGAAAGCTCATTACGACAAAGCCTCAGGACCTGTTTTATTATTTATTATAATTTGAAATTTGTGGGGGATTGTTGAATTTTGTTTGGAATTTCAAATTTATTGAAGGAAGTTTAGTCCCACATTGCTAAGCCAAGAAAGGTAGAATGCCTTATATATCAAGTCATTCCTACCATGCTTAGATGGCTTAGGGGGACCTACATGCATGCGCGGGTTGAGCCCAAACCAGGTGGTTTGAGGGGGTCTGGGCCGGAAATCCATAAACCGGGCGCGACGCACGCGATTATCGCGCGCAGGGGGGGTGCAAATCCCCAGCCCGTGAGCCTCGCGCTTGCGGGTGGCCCAGTTTGGTTTTGCAGATTTCGGTCTGGTTTTCTGAACCAATTTGGTTTGGTTTATTTTTATTTCTTATTTTATTTTTCTTTTATTTTTTTGAGGAATTGCGCTCGACGCGATTCTTCACGCGTCGCGCTCGACGCGACTCCTCATCGGCGCAACTCATTAGAAGAGGCATTCTATTGCCTCTTCAGATCTATAAAAGGAGAAGAAGAATGAAGATTCATTCACTCACTGCTTTCTTCTCTCCTTCTCCCTCTGAGCGATCAGCGTCTTGCTCCTTTCGCTTTTCGCTTTCTTCGGTCGTTTCTTCGGTCGGTGGTTTTGGGTCTTGAGGCTTCGCCTTGTGTGATCTGAGGTTGTCTCCGCGGGCAGCGATCGTCTTGGAGTGCACCTACGACGCTGCGTGGTTGTCGGATCTTGGGAGAATTTTGCCGGGAGCCTTTGCACCGTAGGGCGGCAATCAATTCTCTAAGGACAGTCGGCACGCCGGCGCTTCAACCGGATAACTATTCCTAACTCTGCGCTTTTCTTATCATATTCCTGCATCTATATATTTTATTGTCTACTTAAGTGCCTGCTTTATTGTATTCTATATATATATATATATATATATATATACACACACACACTTTTGAGTACTTTGTTTCTCATAGAGTTTTTTGCTTCCATTTTTAAATTTCTTTTCATCTACCTCTTGCTTTTTCTGTAAACACTTAGAATAGTCTATTTTTGATAAATGCATTTTATGAATTGTTCATTTGCCTTTCTACTATTCAGCTTAGGGTTCTCAGGGAATAGCAATGGCTCATCACACCGAAAACTTAGAAGTGATGAAGAAAAAGGTTGGTTTAGTTTTCACTCTTCTTCTCTGTGTTCTTTTGTTGTCGTATACCATGCATTTTCTTCCTACTTTTCAAAAGAAAAAGCAATTTCTTAGGGTTCTCAGGGAATAGCAATGGCTCATCAGAATGAAAACTTAGAAGTGATGAAGGAAAAGGTTGGTTTAGTTTTTTTTTTAATGTAAATTTCTTTTCACAAATATATGTGCATGATTCTCGTTTTTGAATTAGGGAAAATCTCTTGCAATGGTCATATGCTGGCTTTTAGGAAATGGAGCTCTTCTTTGCTGGAACAGTATGCTAACAATTGAAGATTACTATGTTTACCTCTTTCCGGTACTTGCAACGTAACATTGCATTCGTATAATGATTTCTTTTGACCAATGTTTATGACAGCTAAAATTTTCTTAATTATATATTGTGATACATAAATTGTCAAGACAATTTTCTTGAAAGAATAATTTCCCTCTCTTCGTCTCAAATCCAACAACAAAAACATTTTTGATGGTGAGCCATGAACACCTACTTTGACATATCCAGTAGATCCATAAGGCTTTTGGCTGCTAAGAGCAATGATAGAAACAACTAGATCTTAAGATTATGTATGATGGTTATCTACCAAACTTTTAACATTTGCTTGGTGCTACCAGTGAAATACTAGTATCAATCATTAAGCTGTGCTTGTTCCAACTAATTGGAATAAAAACATGGATCTTGACCCATTATAAATGTTATGAAATTAATTTTTTTTCCATATTTAATGGTGGGATAAAATTGATATGGTTGATATCAGAGGTATAGTTGGTTGTTCTTGTTGTTACTGAAAAATAGATTGCTCTAGCACCATTTGATGGAATCAACACTAGAAAAAAAGAATAACTGGTAGTTTGTATCCTGTCAAGGCACCCTAAAGATAGAGGGCACCCTAATGCCCTTTTACTCCAATGGGAGTATGAAGGAAAAGAAATTCATGCCTCAGTGAGTTTATGGCCGCCAATTTCACTGCATCTGTAGTAGAATTTTTCAAAGAGTACAGAAAGTTAATTCCGCTCAATTTGAGTGGACTAAAAAATAAAGTTAAAATCAATTTGCTGACAAATTTAAAATCTGTCCATTATTTTTTCAATAGGTAATTGGAGAAAAACAGCTTGGGATTCATATGCAATCTATTTTTTCTCTCAGCTACGCCCTCAAGTAAACAGTGATAAAATTTGAAATCCCATGGCCGTATGAATTTTAGGAACTAAATAAGAATTTGAATAGGAAAATATAAGTTCATGAACAGGATATTATTTCTACGAAAGCATGACATAACAAAGTAAAACATAAATTGTAAATCACGAAGAACCTGAATGCAGCGGAATTGTTATTGTTTTTCGTGTAGCGCTCGTCGATCTGGTGATCTTACGGAAGAAGAAGAAGGATGATCTTCTAAGAGGCTTAGGGTTTGATGGTGCCAAATCCTCTCTGTTTAATGGGGAACAAAGAGTCGTCAAAAGATGATATCCAAAACTCTTGGGGACCAACACTATTTATAGGGGAATCTGATCTGTTATGAGCCATAGATAATAATGAATTGGACTAATGGGTTCTACACAATAAATGTGCATCCGATAGCCCGAAACCCAATGAACTTAAGTTTGCTCACTTCAGTTCGTATTCATATGTACAACTTACAAATAAACCCACCCAAAAGGAAATATCTAAGAATCTCCCACTTGGACTATGTGAGTTGTAAATGAAATACAAATATAACTTTAGTTGATATCAAACTTTATGGGTACAGAATACCTTGTAAACAATCTGGTCTATTAATTTCATTAGTATAAGACTAAAGATGCCATAACTACTATATATGTTTGTAATAAGCCTCAACAGTAATTACAATACCAATGTCATTAATGACATAGATTGAATGTACAGAGTGAAAATTATACAAAATGTGATCAGTCCATGTCAATTTTCAACTGGTCCAAAGTAACCTAAAAAGATTTGATCATATTTGCAAATATCTTATGCTAAACTGTAATAGCAAATCATGATCCAAACCTTATGATTCCAAAAAAATCTATATCATATTTACAAACACCAAATGCTAAACAACAACAGTAAATCATAATACCATATTCAAAGTGTCAAACAAACATATAAATTCACATTAATATTTTAAATTGTAAGTATGTACAAAACAAAATGTTTGTCTTTATTAACATAGAGTAATAAAATAAATACATATTCCAACTAGATGAATTCTTCTTCCATAAGAAGAACTCTCGTATTCACAACATACGCATGAAATACCTTACGCACCAAGCCCTTGGTGGGTGGATCTATTAACATGGAATATGTGCTAATGTGCTCTATCATAATTTAGTGACTCCGAACTCTTTCTTTAATCGCTAGAAACTTAATGTCGATATGCTTGGATATCGACGAATTACAATTGTTCTTGGTATACAATTTTGTAGCTTTATTATTATAGTTGATCCTTAGTGGTCTATCAATGCCATCAATGATCTGTAACACTGTGATGAAATTCAGCCAAATCCATGATTGGATGCTTCATAGCATGCTATCAACTTTGCCTTCATAGTAGAAGTAGTTATTAGCATTTGTTTGACACTCTTCCAAGATATAGCTACTCTAGCCAGTATGAAAATATAGTCTTAAGTGGACCTCCTGCTATCCAAGCATCCTGTTAGTGATATGAGCGAAGTGTCCTAAGACAATCGCTTTATGATTGTAATCATTTATTTTAATAAATGAATATTCACTATTTGAGTATACATGTTTGTGTATTTGATTAAGATCTTAAACTCATTTACTGAATGCCCGCAATACAATTCACAGCATGAGAGAATTTGTGATGAATTCACAACTAGTGATTATCTCTACATGTGCAATTGTGAAGTATTGAAATTGTCCCTAGTCAATGAATTGATAAATACGGACACTATCAATTCTGTTGAGACTAACATGAGTTATTCTCTAATCAGCTGATTCTCACTGGCTAGTGACATGAGATGTCCGGAGATAAACATGAATGCTAGTTAAGCGAACTAGTTCATTAGAGTGACTGGCTGTAAAACTTCATACGGTAGTCTACATATAGATATGTCAGTGAAGTTCTTACTGCAGCTTAAGTGCGATATTCCTTTGACTTGCGGTATTCAAGTCATCTTGGTCATGGAGACTTATACTTTGACATCTTAAGCAAGCATATCCAAGGAGGTGTGGACCCAGGATGATTGGGTATAAGCCGAAGTCCCCGAAGATGTTTGAACAGCCTACAAAGGATTCACCACTCCTTGCGAGGAGATGTATACCCGAGGCCTATCGTCGGATTGTTACTCAAAGCCTCTGGCTAGAGCATGACATGTTCAGAGTATGAATCTCTTAAATACATGAGAGTAATTAGAATCCGTAGGACGAGAAAACGTTACTTGGGCTAGGTGTGACGTAGTCAGCCTAGTGGGGACTGACACACATAGACCATGTCCTGAACCAAGTGGGTATAAGATGGTGAAGGGAATGGGGCACGATTCATTATAGCTGCTGAAGGGTTTTAGAATTGTTTCTGAGGTCAACCGTTGATCTTTCGATTAATTGGGGATCATGATGTACTACTAGGTGTCACTCATGATCGTTTTATAATTGATTAATTATGGACGGCCAACATAAATCGAAAGCCTATTTAGTCATACGCACTACGAGTAATCCGAGGGATTTAAAACGAGTTGAAAATTGAATTTTCTAATCAAGAGAGATTAGGTTTGGTTGAGCCAAATGATAAGTCGAATCTGAATTTTTCAGAGACGCATCGGATGCGTAAAATGGCTAAGTCTTTTGAAGACTTAATAGATGAATTAAATAAGTTTAATTCATTGGGGCGTGGCTTGGATGGGCCGGCCAAAGAGGGCCTCCATCCTCTTTGCTTGGCCGACCACAACAAAGGGAGAGAACCAAGTTTTGGATCAATTTATAAAATAAACCAAGTGTGGTTTGTTTTATAATATACCAAGGTTTGGTTTATTTCTTCATGGAAATTAAAATGAACCATGGATTGATTTATTTTATAAAATCAATCATGGATTGATTTACCATGATAAGGAAATTTATTCCATAGAAGAGAAGAGACTTGATTGATTTTTATCATGAATTAAAATATGATTTTAACCATAATATAAAATCAAACTTGGCAAGATAGAATAAGTTATTCTATATTTGAGAGGCTTGATGGTTGAGAGGCTACTATATAAAGGACCCAAGGCAAGGCTTGGAAAACGATTGAAGAGATCAAGGCATAGGCTCTCTCCCTCTCTTTCTCTCCTTCTCTTCTCCCCTTCTTGCCGTGCGCCAACCATCCCCAAGAAGGAGCACCAAGCCGGCCGCCCCTGCCCTTTCCCTGCCGGCCATCCTTTTGTGGTTAGTCTTCCGACTTCTCTCTTGGTTTTTCTTGTCGCGTTCTCGGAGAATCTAGTAGTTCTCGAGAACACGAAACTCGTGGCTTTGCGAAGTCATCCCGAAGATACTCGGCGTGGACGCGAATAGAGGCGGAGCTTCCAAGGGACGCTTACGGTTGGATCTCGTCCCTTCCTTCGAGTTACGCGAGGTAATATGTAAATTAGTTTACGTTTCTGCAAAATTTTAAATATATGATCATGTCTACACAAGATAAAATTGCATGCTTAGATGTGTGGTTAAATAATCTGAGAAATTATTTATGCTAAACCTTCCGCTGCACGTAATTAATTTTAAAATTACGAACCCGCATCTGTCATCATGCACCCGGTCCCAACAGTGGTATCAGAGCGAGGTTTGTGTTCGACATAATCATATAATTGTTTTTGCGGAAAACTTTGTCATGATCTCAATTTTGGAAAAATTTTCAATTATGGAAACTTTCTAATTACGATAAATTTTCGATTTAGGAATTTCAAAGTTTGGAAATCTTCATGAAATTTCGCAAACTTTTGAAATATCTCTGTTTCTGAAATTTTATGATAATTGTGAAAACTTACCATTTTTGGAAACTTTCCAATTTTGGAAATTTCCATTTTTGAAAAATTTTCAATTTTGGAAATACGTAAGTTTTCTTTGTACCAGAAACTTACAATTATTCTGAAAACCTTTTATTTTCGGAAAATTTTCATTTATGGAAAGCTAGCAATTTTGGGCACTTTCTTTCAAGAAAGTCTAGACAAATTATGGGAATATTAATTGACATTTAAATTCATAATTGGAAATTAAATTATTTACAAAATTCTTTATTTTGTATTGAGCCTCGGGGAGCCGTCCAATTTAAAGTTAGTTGTTATAATTAAATTTCCTAAATTGGATTTAAGCTGTCAAATGTTTAATTTGGATTAAGCCTCGGGGAGCCGTCCAAATTAAGTTATTGATATTAATTTTCCATAAATAAAATATGTGATCAAATCTTGGAAGTTTTTGAGGTGATTCTCAAACGATAATTTCCTTATTTGATTTATGAGGTGATGCTCTTACATATTATTGTCTCCACAATTAACTAGGAAAATTGTTTCCTATAGAGTATATTTCCTTAAATAAGATTTTCATGAAAATAATATGTGGTTGAATTAAGGGAATCTGTCTCTTAATTTAATAAGATTTGATTTAGAAAAATCAAAGTCTTAAACATATTAATTCCGAAATTGAATATGATAATTTAGGAAATTGTTTCCCAAAAATAATTTCTTGAATAAATATGAAATTAAAATTAGGAAATCCGGTTCCTAATTCAATTAATGAGACTTGATAAATTAAGTCACATACATACTTTATTAAGGAAATCGTTAGAACATGACATAATTACATGTCATGAATGTGCATAAAAGAAAAGGATAAGACCCAAAACCCCTTACAAAATGTTAAGGCCAACACCTTCCATTAATATGGTTAGAACCGGAGTTTTGTTTCTCGTTTGGGTTGATGGACACATCCATGCCCGGCTTGAACCTCAACATGTTCAAACCATGGAATTAGTTTATGATTAATATAGTTGGAGTCAGAGGTCAATCCTTAGTTTTGGTTGTTGGACACATCCAAGCCTGACTAAACGGTAAAATGAGCTCCAACCATGTTAAAACTATTTCTTAATTAATGGGTCAGCCTTAAACTTGGAGCATCGATTTGTTGTGCCACAGCCAAGGTCGATGTAAAGAGAGGTGCAGTTGGGTGCTATGCATATTGTTGCATATTTGTTAATGAGTTAACAACCCAATGGTTTATGCAAATATTCAATTAGTTGATAGCATAATGTGATAGTTACATATGTATAATATGTAATCGGTATAATTACCTACCTTCATAGCTAAGAATAACTGGATGGACTCTTGCCATGGTTGTTCTTATCTATGGTTGGATATCAACCTATTTGGAGATGTTCCTACGATCTCCCGAATTGATAAAAAGGGTTATTCAATTCGAAAAATAAATAAGATTTAATTAATGTATATTAATGCATTCTTTATCATTCTTATCACATAAGCTCAATTTGTATTTCTAGGATAATCACCTGATCATGCCTTCTCTAAATTTGCGTTCCATTTTGGACATCAATATGCTGACTGGGCCAAACTTCATGGACTGGTTTCGAAACCTGAGGATAGTCCTCATGGCAGAAAAGCTTGCTTATGTCCTTGAAGAACAACTTCCCAACCATCCTCCTGAAGATGCAACTCCAGACCAGATAGTGGCCTATCAGAAACATGTGGCCGATTCTGAACTTGCGAGTTGCATCATGCTGGCCGCTATGGTACCTGAGCTACAAAAGCAGCATGAGCATATGGAAGCTCATACCATCGCCTTCCATCTTCATGAGTTGTTTGACGAGCAGGCGAGATCCGAAAGGTTTGAGGTCTCCAAACTTCTCTTCACCTCTAAGATGCAGGAAGACACTTCTGTCTCATAGTTTGTGTTGAAGATGTTGGGGTACATTGAGCGTCACTGCGGCAAGGAGGGCCACTGGCGAAGAAACTGCAAGGTTTATCTTGAGTCCTTGAAGAAGAAGGCATCTGATGCCCCATCCTCTTCAGGTATCTTCGTTATTCAATGTCACTCTATTTCCTCGTACACCTGGGTACTTGATACTGGGTGTAGCTCACATATATGTAATGACATACAGGGGCTAAGGAATAGAAGAAGACTCGTTAAGGGAGAAGCGAATTTGCGAGTTGGAAATGGAGCAAAGATTGCTGCTATTGCCATCGGAGCATATTTGCTAAAGCTCCCTACTGGACTTGTCTTAGAATTGGATAATTGTTATTTTGTTCCTTCATTAATAAAGAACATTGTATCTATTTCATGCTTGAATGAAAAGGGTTATCATTTAATTTTTAGTAACAATTGCTGTTACATAACTTTAAATGATGTTCTTTATGGGACCGGAACTTTATGCAATGGTATCTACACGTTAGATTTATCCGGTGATGTTTTCAATATCGAAGTTAGCAACAAACGTGCTCGAATAGATAATCAAATAGACTCCTATAAGTGGCATTGTCGTCTTGGCCATGTAAGTAAGAAACGCATGACCAAATTACACTGATATGGAATTCTGGAATCATTTGAACCCGGTTCATTTGATACATACGAATCATGCTTAAAAGGCAAGATGACCAAATTATCCTTTTCCGGAAAAGGTAAACCAGTGGGAGAATTGCTTGGTCTAATACATACTGATGTATGTGAACCAATGTCAACTCTTGCACAAGGAGGTTATAGCTACTTCATTACCTTTATCGATAATCACTCACGATTTGAGTATGTGTTCTTAATGAAATACAAATCTGAAGCTTTTGGGAAATTAAAAAAGTTCAAAAGTGAAGTAGAGAAACAGTTTGGCAAAAGTATTAAGATACTTTGATCCGATCGGGGAGGTGAATACTTAAGTCAAGAGTTTCAAGATTATCTTAGGGACAATGGGAGATTGTCTCAATGGACTCCGCCATATACACCACAGCATAATGGTGTATCTGATAGGCGTAACCGAACCTTGATAGACATGGTTAGATCTATGATGAATCATGCAACTCTTCCAAAATCCTTTTGGGGTTATGCGCTTAAGACAGCTGTTTACTTACTAAACAGAGTCCCGACCAAGGTAGTCTCTACTACTCTATATGAGACGTGTAATAGTAAGAAACCTCATTTATCTCACCTAAAGATATGGGGTTGTCCTGCTTATGTAAAGCGGACTGTATCAGACAAATTGGATGATAAGTCTGATAAATGTCTATTTATTAGATACCCTAAGGAAACGAAAGGTTACCAATTCTATCATCCCTTGGAACAAAAGGTATTTGTTTCAAGGCATGCTGTAATTTCTAGAAAAAGAATTTCTTTTACAAGAAAACTGTGGGAGTAGCATTGAACTTGAAGAAGTTCAAGAAACTCCAATAGACATTACAGAGACGCCTAGTCTAGACGCACAACCAATAACTCATAATGATGAGCTATCAGTTGAACTTAAAACAACACCACTTCTTCGTAGGTCTGATAGGACACTCAATATTCCAGAGAGATACGGATTTCTCATAAGTGAATCGAACGACGTGTTACTCATTAACGATGATGAACCTATCAGTTATGAAGATGTTCTGAAATATTCAGAAAGGGATAAATGGCTTGAAGCCATGAAGTCGGAAATGGATTCCATGTACAAAAATCAAGTATGAGACTTGGTTAACCCACCTGAAGGGATTAAGCCCATAGGGTGCAAGTGGGTTTTCAAGAAGAAAACCGACATGGAAGGTAATGTTGTTACCTTTAAGGCTAGATTAGTGGCAAAAGGATATCGTCAGAAACAAGGAATTGATTATGACGAAACCTATTCGCCAGTAGCTATGCTTAAATCCATTCGGATGCTCCTGGCCATAGCAGCTCATTATGATTATGAGATATGACAAATGGATGTGAAAACAGCTTTCCTTAATGAAAACCTGCTTGAGGATGTATACATGATACAACCTGAAGGTTTCACATCGGTTAATAAAACCAAAGTATGCAAGCTTCGACGATCCATATATGGACTAAACCAAGCATCTAGGAGCTGGAACATCCGTTTTGATGAGACAATCAAAGAGTTTGATTTCTCACAAAATCCTGACGAACCTTGTGTGTACAAGAAGGTTAGTGGGAGTGCAGTCGTATTCCTAGTGTTATATGTCGATGACATATTACTTATAGGAAACGATATATCAGTCTTACAGTCAATTAAAATTTGGTTGTCCAAAACTTTCTCCATGAAAGACCTGGGAGAAGCAACCTATATCCTTGGGATTAGAATCTATAGAGATAGATCAAAATAGGGATGGCAATGGGTCGGGTTCGGGTCGGATTCTATATCCTCCGTACCCATACCCATCGGATATCGGATATCCATCGGGTATACCCATACCCATTAAAGGATCGAATATCTTATATACTAATAATTTTTTTCTTTCTATCCAACTATATCATTGAACAAAAGTACATTATAATTAACATTATAGTTAAAAAATATATATCTATAATTTTAAAAATATATTAAACATATATATAATCTATTTCTAACATTAATACAAATTATTAATAGGTTTTGGGGGAAAAATCTTTAATGTATATATGTATTTTTTATTTAATCGGGTATTCGGGTCGGATATCGGGTATTGGTAGTCCCTCCATATCCTCCTCCATTCGGGTCGGATGTCGGATTCTCCGTCGGATTCGGGTGAAATTGCCATCCCTAGATCAAAACGATTGCTTGGTCTTTCGTAGTCTACATATATAGACCGAGTGCTAGAAAGGTTTAGCATGTCTGAATCCCAGAAAGGTTACCTTCCCATCAGGCATGGGATCAACCTTTCGAAGTCTATGTGTCCGCGCACAGAAAACGAGAGGATTTGCATGAATAAGATTCCTTATGCATCCGCGATAGGATCTATCATGTATGCTATGTTATGTACTAGGCCCGATGTATCGTATGCTCTGAGAGTCACAAGCAGATACCAGTCTGATCCAGGAATGGATTATTGGGCGACTGCCAAGACAATCCTCAAGTACTTAAGAAGCACTAAGGATGTGTTCCTAATATATGGAGCAAGTGATATGGTAATACGTGGGTATACAGATGCTAGTTTCCAAACAGATAAGGATGACTCCAAATCTCAGTCCGGATACGTATTTATTTTGAATGGAGGCGCAATAAATTGGAAGAGTTCCAAGCAAGACACCGTAGTGGATTCTACCACGGAAGCGGAATATATTGCAGCTTCGGAAGCAGCAAAGGAAGCAGTCTGGATTAAGAAGTTTGTCTCAGAACTTGGTGTGGTTCCAACCATTGATGAAGCAATACCGGTTTACTGCGACAACAATGGAGTTATTGCACAAGCGAAGGAACCAAGGTCTCATCAGCGATCCAAACATGTGCTTCGCCGCTATCATCTGATCAGAGAGATTATAAGTAGGAATGATATACAAATTGAGAAAATTCCCACTGAAAGGAATTTAGCGGATCCTTTAACTAAGGCCTTGCCTCAAAGCAAGTTTGAGGGTCATGTTAGAGCCTGTGGTATTGGGTATCGTATCGATTGGCATTAGGCTAAGTGGGAGTTTGTTAGTGATATGAGAGAAGTGTCCTAAGGCAATTGCTTTATGATTGTAATCATTTATTTTAATACATGAATTTTCATTATTTGAGTATATGAGAGAATTTGTGATGAATTCACAACTAGTGATTATCTCTACATGTGCAATTGTGAAGTATTGAAATTGTCCCTAGTCGATGAATTGATAAATACGGACACTATCAATTCTGTTGAGACTAGCATGAGTTATTCTCTAATCAGCTGATTCTCACTGGCTGGTGACATTGAGATGTCCGGAGATAAACATGAATGCTAGTTAAGGGAACTAGTTCATTGGAGTGACTGGCTGTAAAACTTCATATGGTAGTCTACATATAGATATGTCAGTGAAGTTCTTACTGCAGCTTAAGTGCGATATTCCTTTGACTTGCGGTATTCAAGTCATCTTGATCATGGAGACTTATACTTTGACATCTTAAGCAAGCATATCCAAGGAGGTGTGAACTCAGGATGATTGGGTATAAGCCGAAGTGCCCGAAGATGTTTGAACAGCCTACAAAGGATTCACCACTCCTTGCGAGGAGATATATACCCGAGGCCTATCGTCGGATTGTTACTCAAAGCCTCTGGCCAGAGCATGACATGTTCAGAGTATGAATCTCTTAAATACATGAGATTAATTAGAATCCGTAGGACGAGAAAACGTTACTTGGGCTAGGTGTGAAGTAGTCAGCCTAGTGGGGACTGACACACATAAACCATGTCCTGAACCAAGTGGGTATAAGATGGTGAAGGGAATGAGGCACGATTCATTATAGCTGCTGAAGGGTTTTAGAATTATTTCTGAGGTTAACCGTTGATCTTTCAATTAATTGAGGATCATGATGTACTATTAGGTGCCACTCATGATCGTTCTATAATTGATTAATTATAGACGGCCAACATAAATCGAAAGCCTATTTAGTCACACGCACTACGAGTAATCCGAGGGATTTAAAACGAGTCGAAAATTGGATTTTCTAATCAAGAGAGATTAGGTTTGGTTGAGCCAAACGATAAGTCGAATCTGAATTTTTCAGAGACGCATCGGAAGCGTAAAATGGCTAAGTCTTTTGAAGACTTAATAAATGAATTAAATAAGTTTAATTCATTGGGGCGTGGCTTGGATACGCCGGCCAAAGAGGGCCTCCATCCTCTTTGCTTGGCCGGCCACAACAAAGGGAGAGAACTAAGTTTTGGATCAATTTATAAAATTAACCAAGTGTGGTTTGTTTTATAATAAACCAAGGTTTGGTTTATTTCTTCATGGAAATTAAAATGAACCATGGATTTGTTTATTTTATAAAATCAATCATGGATTGATTTACCATGATAAGGAAATTTATTCCATAGAAGAGAAGAGACTTGATTGATTTTTATCATGAATTAAAATATGATTTTAATCATGATATAAAATCAAACTTGGCAAGATGGAATAAGTTATTCCATATTTGAGAGGCTTGATGGTTGAGAGGCTACTATATAAAGGACCCAAGGCAAGGCTTGGAAAACGATTGAAGAGATCAAGGCATAGGCTCTCTCCCTCTCTTTCTCTCCTTCTCTTCTCCCCTTCTTGTCGTGCACCAACCATCCCCAAGAAGGAGCACCAAGCCGACCGCCCCTGCCCTTTCCCTGCCGGCCATCCTTTTGTGGTTAGTGTTCCGACTTCTCTCTTGGTATTTCTTGTCGCGTTCTCGGAGAATCTAGTAGTTCTCGAGAACACGAAACTCGTGGCTTTGCGAAGTCATCCTGAAGATACTCGACGTGGACGCGAATAGAGGCGGAGCTTCCAAGGGACGCTTACGGTTGGATCTCGTCCCTTCCTTCGAGTTACGCGAGGTAATATGTAAATTAGTTTACGTTTCTGTAAAATTTTAAATATATGATCATGTCTACACAAGATAAAATTGTATGCTTAGATGTGTGGTTAAATAATCTGAGAAATTATTTATGCTAAACCTTCCGCTGCACGTAATTAATTTTAAAATTACGAACCCGCATCCATGTCAACATGCACCCGGTCCCAACACATCCATCAAAATTGTAGTATGAATATCCATTCACTTCCAGGTGATCTGACCTCCGATACGTGAGCATATGTTCTCTAGTTCTCTGCAAATATCACATCACTCTCTTTACAACTTTCCGATGCGATGGTCCTGAGTTACTAACATCCCCACTATAAATGCTATAGCTAGTCGTGTACAAACCTATGCATACATGAGACTTCTCATAGCTGATGCATAAGGGAACTAATCTATCTCCTTTATTTCAAGTTCAAGTTATGAACACTGTTGCATACCGAATCTATCACCTCTAGACACAGGTTTGCCACAAGATGCACAATTTTGCATGTCATACTTTATAAGAACCTTTTCAATATAGGCTAGTTGTGAAAGTCCAAATATGTCTCTTGAATGATCACTACATATTTGTATGCTAAGTCAAAAGATGCTTCATTTTTCATTTTAAAATTATTAGATAGAAATAATTTGGTTTCATGCAGCAGATATTTATTATTGCTCACAAGCAATATGTCATCCACATACAAAATAAGTATAACAAACTTGCTTCCGCTGAACTTGGCATATATGCACTGATCAACAGGGTTTTTTTTAAATCCAAATGAGATGACCACTTGATCAAATTTCCGGTACTACTAATAGGATGTCTGTTTCAAACCATAAATGGACTTCTTTAATCTACATACTAGGTGCTTTGAATTTTCAGACTCAAAGTTTTTGGTTGCACCATATATTTAGATTCCACAATGTCTCCATTGAGAAAAGTAGTCTTCACGTTCATTTAGTGTAGCTCCAAATGAAAATGAGCTACATGGCATGATTACCCTGAGGGAGTCTTTCGTTGACACAGGTGAGAAAGTCTTCTTATAATCAATATCTTCCTTCTGAGTGAATCCCCTGACAACAAGATGAGCCTTTTACTTTTCAATATTGCCCCTTGAATCCCTCTTGGTTTTAAATGTTCATTTACAACCAATGAGTTTTATACTTGCAGGCAATTCGATAGGTTCCTAAACGTCATTGTCTGAGATATACTATAACTCTTCTTTTATCGCTTTAATCCACCGTTCAGGGCCAGAACATTGTTTGATTTCTTGGAAAGATACAGGATTACTTTCCAACCTAATGTCAAACTCGTGTTCTTGAAGATAGACATAATCACGAGAAATCGTGGATCTCCTATCCCTAGTGGATTGCCTCAAAGACACTTGTACTTTAGGGGGTTGAGGTACTTGCTCATTAATATGAGGCAATATCTCACTTTGAGTGATAGGTTCTTCTAGTTGCATTGGAGAGGTTACAAGAATATCTTAGTTCACTACACTCACTGATGTCCGATATCCATAATGTGTGGTATGATAACCATATTGTTACTGATCGCACTAGTAGTGACCATAGGAGGGTCGCTAACTTTTTTCTCAAAAGATACTTCCTTGTCCTTTATCACTCTCTCCATCCTCAATAAATTTGACATTTTCTGTTTTGAAGAATGATTTATTAGAGGGCTTATAAAATTTATATCCTCTTAACTTCTCAGAGTAACATACAAAATTGCAGCTGATAGTCCTTGAATCCATTTTCCTTTCATTAGGTCTGTAAGACCCGGCCTCAGCTGGAAGTAAATGCCTCATGTTAGGCTGTTTACCCGTCCACATATCGAATGAAGTTTTAGTTATTGTCTTACTAGGTATTATATTGAGTAAGTAAACTGCAGTCTTGAGTTCTTTACCCTACAAAGACTCTGGTAGAGAAGTGAAAGCTATTATATTTCTTACTATGTCTTTTAGGGTACGATTGCGACGTTCAACTACACCATTTTGACTGGAGTACTAGGCATGGTATACTGAGGCACAATCCCACACTCAGTAAGGTAATTCGGAAAAGGTCTTGGACGTTGTTCACTTGATCCATTATATCAACCATAATATTCACCTTCACGGTCAGATTGGACAACTTTAACTTTCTTACCTAGTTGAATTTTAACTTGGTTTTGAAAATTTTGAATATATCCAAAGATTGCGACTTCTCGTGAATAAGGTACACTTAGCTAAATTGAGAGTAATTGTCTATGAAGGTAATGAAATATGTTTAACCATTCTAAGATGCCTTAGGGAATGGTCCACAATATGTATTAGCTCCAAAATATCACTACAACGACTTACTCTCTTATTACTTTTGTTAGTTGTGTTCCCCTTAACACACTTAATGTAGACATCAAAGTCTGACATGTCAAGAGAATCTAGGATTCCATGTGACATTAAGCCTTTTTAGACGTTGTCTGGATATATGTTCTAAAGGTCCATGCCATAACATGGATGAACTTGCATTTTGTACCTATATTATGCATAATCACGTTGTCAACTATAGAAGTTATAGTGTTTAACTTATAAAGCTTATCAACTAAGGAATCATTGTCATTCAATACTGAATTTAAGAAAATACTGAAAATTTTATTTCCAAATGAATAAGAATAACTTGATTTGTCCAAACAAGAAATTGAAATTAAATTCCATCTACAAGATGGTACAATAAATGTATTTTCTAATCCAAATAGATATTAGTTTCTAAAAAGCTTTAAAACATCAATCGACTCGACTTTAGCCATCTTTTCATTTCCCATATAGATGTATCTTTCATCATTAAGTGGAAGATGACTTTTGAGACAACCTTGCATAGTGACACTTATGTGAGTTGTAGCACCAGTATCTATCCACAAAGTGTCAATGGGTACAATAACTAAATTAACTTCTGAACTTACAAAGTTGAGAAGTTTATCTTTCTTTACACGCGAGTTGACGCATTTAGAGCAGTCTTTCTTTATATGATCTTTTTTCTTGCAAAAGTAACAAGTGGACTCTTTATCTTGTTTCTTTTGCACTTTATAGCCATAGCCAACAAAATATGCATTTTGCTTTCCTTTTCCTTTATTGACCTTTTTCCTCTTCTTGCTTGAATCTTGGGATTCAGAGGTTAAGTGAGCACTTCCAAGTGTTTAATGCCTCAGTCTCTCCTCCTTTTGTACACATCGAGCTATAAGCTCATTCAATATCTATTTTTCTTTTTGAGTATTATATGAAAATTTAAAAGTAGTGAACTGTGCAGG
The DNA here is from genome assembly GCA_024364735.1 of Boesenbergia rotunda. Lineage (NCBI taxonomy): Eukaryota > Viridiplantae > Streptophyta > Magnoliopsida > Zingiberales > Zingiberaceae > Boesenbergia > Boesenbergia rotunda. The sequence continues at coordinate 533,917 of JAGFNQ010007311.1, read as the reverse complement.
CAGAGACATCAAGATGAAATGCAGTAACATAGACTCGGACATTTCGAGTTTAAATGTTTTCCAACTTGCGGCGATATTGGATATCTCCATAATGTACTCCCTTATATTTTCTTTGCCATTATACCACATGGTTACCAACTTCGAAAAAGTGTGTAGTCTCGACCTTGTTGTTTGCCACGAAATATGCTAATTAGCTAATGAAACTCCTACATCCTCTCCCTCAGTTATTGAGCCTTTAAGTTGTGCTAGTATGGAAAGCCTCATGGTATTTAGACACATGTGATTTGATCGCTCCCACTTATCAAATTCAGTCTTCTGCTCTACAGTGCTAGTACTGGTTAGGGGCGATTATGTTTCAATGCATAATCTAAGTTCATGCAATCTATGATTACGATAACGTATTATTTCCACTTAGTAAAATTTGAACCAGTTAGTGTGGGGATATTATTAAGACTGACAATCACTGATTGCACTGAAATAATAAAAGAGAGAAAATAATATAAGCTCACAATTTAAGTAAAGCTAAAACATGTAAATATATAATAATATAAGATTATGTAAATAAAATAAAATTTAAATGTATATACATAGGCTCCTTATGAGATATCGAATACAACATTGCATTTTAATCTATGAACTAAAAATTGTACTCTCTGATATACTCATTTTAATTGACCACACAATATGTCTTCCTTTGGGTTGACCCATTGTGCGCATAATATGATCTTTATATGAGTTATATTTTGGTACATAGCTCACTTCAACCTTAATCAATCACATAATATGTCTTCCTTTAGGCCGACATATTTTGTGTATGATCTGAACAAAACAATATTTTTGTTCCATATTTTTAAGCTACCTTGAGCAATATATCTGATATAAAAATAACCTTTCTTTGGGCAGATTACTCTTAGCATAGATATATGTCTATCAATACAAAATATACTAAATCTACCGAAGGTGTCTTCTTTTGGGTCGACACAATAGTTCAGCCTAAGAGCACATTGTGTAGATAGACTTAAGAAAATCTTAAGAACTTTAATCGAATAGATAATCACTTAATCAACCTTACTAATCCAAAATTAGGCTTATTAATCAATTGATAACATATGATAATCGATTGGTTTTACTCAATCAATTACCACAATCCATTTGAAAGCCTATTGTATACGATTACGAGATCATATATAGTTCTTTAACTTTATCTTTATTTAATACCAATCCATTCATTCTCACACATTATTTAATACCATTTAATCGCATTGCATGGAAACTACTGTTTAATGAAACTGAATCGATTAAAAGTACAATATGGCAATCTCATGTATGCAAATCCTAATCAATTAGAATTAAATTCTAATCAATTAGAAGTTAAATACTTTGTACGAGAATGAAATTGCATCAATTATGTAACGCTTTTCATCGATTAGGAAAAATTCTAATCGATTAATAATTGATCCCGTCATGAGTTTAAGGCTGTTAACTGATTGGACATCAATCCTAATAGATTGAAGCACCAACCGATTAATTGATCGATTCCGATCGAGTTTGTCGCGACTTCAGCATGTTAATCAATTAGGAAAAATTCTTAATCGATTAATAGTAAGATTTTATCTTGACTCAAGGCTTGTAATCGATCGAAAAAAATCCCCAATCGATTAGGAAAGCTTTAATCGTTTGACCGATCTATTCCAATTGTTTTTGAGTTCCATTTTAAAGCGTTTAATTGATTGGTGAAAATCAACAATCGATTAGGAAGCCATGATCGAACCTGTAATCGATTAATATCAATCGCGTATTCGATTTGCGTTGAGCTAATCGATTGCGTTGGTTTGGCAATCGATTAGGGTCAACTGAACGATTAAGTCAATCGATTCCTGACGATTTTGTTCACAATTTTAGGCTTGGTAATCTATTGGTCGACTATCGCGATTTAACCTAATATTAGATCAAATGCGGTGGTTTTCAATAAAGAAAGTGGCGGTTCGCTCGTTGTTCTTCGTGTTCTTCACAAAAACGCAAAAAAACTCGAAACCCAGGTCTTTCCTAGGTTTTCTAATAGCAATTTGACGATCAAATTGCTAGAGCAAAAGATCAACAAAAAAACCCTACCTTTAACCAATAAAATTAGAAGAAACAAAGCTGCTACTCTGATACCAATTGATAAAACTTGAAATCTGATGGTCGTATGAATTCTAGGAACTAAATAAGAATTCGAATAGGAAAATACAAGTGGAATCCAAAGCACTTTAACTTTATTCCCTTAAGATCAACATGCTGAATAAGTCTAGTGTACATAGACTTAGTTGTAAAGTAAAGCCGTTTTATATAGACTTAGTTGTAAAAGTCCTAGACTTTGCTGTAAAGGCATGATAGTGGGAAACATGAGTTAACGTCGATGGGCCCTCATGAGCACCCGGTTACCTCACATTTCCTCTATAAAAGCCTTCGACCATCTCATTGCAAGGCATCAAGTGAGAACCACTACAAGCCTTACACTGAGAATAGCTTATAAGTTTCCTTTTGCAATCCAATTTGAGTTTCCTTTCTTCACAATTTAGTCTGTGCATCTATAGTTCTCTGTACTTATCTTCATTGTGTTGAAAGAAGACGTTTCCGCCCCATTTTGGTATCAGAGTGGTTCTTATGGCTGAGTAGTAACCTTACTCAAGGTACTCCACAGGGTACAGGTCCCTGAGAAGAGGTAAACCCCTTAATCACTTACGACCAAGGCAATAAAATACATCTTTCTTTAAAACTCAGACTTAGTGAATTGCAACTGTTGATCAGTTATAACAACGCCTGAGGCATGTCTAGTGAATTGCAACTGTTGATCAGTTATAACAACGCCTGAGGCATGTCTAGTGAATTGCAACTGTTGATCAGTTATAGCGAAAACATGAACTGATATAGTGTCTGATTAACTGAATTCCTTTTAATATAAAACTAATTGTTCTATTACAATAAGGTGACCAGGGAACGACGTGTAGATTGCAAAAGACCAGGTCCTAACTTGGCAACAGAAGGCTTAGGGCCATTAAGTAAGTCCAAGGGCACACCTGTGTGAGCAAGAAAACCCCTAGAACTCTCTAAGCCGTAAGTCTTAGAACAAAAAGGGAAAACAATAAAGGAATGAGATTATAATTGCGTCTATGTCTAGGCATTGGGAGGAAAAGATTCAGGAATGGTATACCAAATCTTATACCTCAAACCTAGAGTACCTTGATTTAGCCCAAACAGAAAAACAGCTAACAAGAAGAGAACTAGCTCATAATATATCAGTAATTTACGATCGTGTCTGTTTATCATGTCGAGTTCATTTGAAACATTTTAAGCAAATTCAGGAGGAACTGGAAACCCTAGAGGCTGAAAATCAAAAACTCCATAAGGCAGTCAGGAACTTAACAAAGGAAGTCATAGAAAACAAACCCCTTACGGAGGAACAAGTTAAGAAACTAATTTCAAAAATTATTGAGCAGCCAAAGTTGATTGAAGAACAGGCTTTAAAACTCTCTGAAAGCTTAAAGAAAAAGCTTGATAGGGTTGAAACCCTATTACACAAGGTTGAAGCCTGGACTTCTTCATGAGCTATATAAACACACAAGCAACGAGCTCATACAAAGAAGCCCTACAAGTAACAGAAAATATTGAAGCACCAACCCTCAGATTCTGCAAACCAGCTGAGTACAAAGGAGCTTTAAGTAGCTTGGTAGCCTCTATCAAACAGACCAACGCCTAGATCCAGTTACTAGTTACAATTTTGGAAAAACTTGAGTCACTTGAATAACGACTCAAAAGGCTTGAAGCAAGATCTCCTCAACCAGCTCCTAGCCTGCCTGACGAAGTTATCTCCAGCCTTTCTGAGAAAATCAGAACTCTTAGCATACAAGAGACGCCTAAAGAAGGAAAAGGTACATTAAGGGTTTTTACTGACCCATATACTATCCTTAAACAAGTACAGGAAAAGGAGAAAAGAAAGTGATGGCAATAAGAAGAGCGCCACAAGACCCGCCTGTAACAACGATCATCAGGAGAGTGGGAATAGAAGAACCCCTCTCTTTGAAGATCAGGTGCGTGATTACAGACAGAATCAAAGACGAAGGTACAACGCCCAGAGAGCCATTAAAAGAGTTACAAGAAGAATAGTTGGCCAAAGACCCTATAATCACTCCTTGGAACAACAGCTTGACCCACAGGCTCAGTTGCGGTTTTCTATGCAAGAAAGAGCCTCTATAATACCCGCTGAGGTACTATACCATTCAAGAAGAGACGATGTGCACCACAGAGTATATGTGCACAGATCAGAAGAAGCTATCTTGGTTACAGACAACCAAGTGGCCCGTGCCTTCATTCAACCAGAGAGCTTTAACCAACACCAAAGGAGTGGCATGAGATTTATCCATATGGGAGTGATACAAGTAAGAGTGCAAATACTCCACAGACAAGAGGAAGACACCCTTCTCTTGGTTATCTTTAGAGACAACAGATGGCAGGGAGACCAAGCAATATTTGCAACTATGGAGGTCAACCTGACCCACGGCAGCCAGCTAGTGTATGTAATCCCTGACACTATGCTAACAATTTCTGATTTCTACAGAAACATACAGATATCAGTACTGGCCAGAGGGTACGAAAACTGGACGAACGGTGAACCCAACATCTTAATAACAAGAGGACTTGTTGGAAGAATCTCCAACACTCCTAACGTCGGCTTTGCCTACGAGGTCCAAAACGTTGTTGACTACCTAGCTTGTCACGGAGTTAGAGCACTAGCCGGCAGAAGGCAAGATACAAGAGATGTGCTAGGATAGAATTGGATAATCCGGCAATCAACAGTCAACATCCCAATGCAGCCCACGGAGGTAAATACGAGAAATCTATTAGATGGAAGAATTTCTTTACGTTTTGACAATTATCAAGCAACAACGACTTCCACACCTCCGAGATATAATTCAAAAGATGAAGAAGTACAGTCAGATGAGGAAGAGATTCAGGGACACATAATTGCTGTACTTACTCAAGAAGAAGAATTGCTAGTCAAAAGAATCAGTGCAACCGCTGTCTTACCCCAAAGAAAAACAGAGGGATCCGCAGGATATGATCTGGCAATAAACAGAGCACAAGATATTCCTAGATGGGAAAGGTCTATGCTTACAACAAGCATATGTGTTCAGATACCAACAGAAACATATGCTCGCATTGCCCCCAGATCAAGTGCTGCAGCTAAAGGCATAATAATACTCGGAGAGGTCATAGACTCTGACTACCGAGGTGAGGTAAAAATTATTGCCTATAATTTAACTAATGAAGATATATTCTTGCAAAAAAATGAGTGCATAGCACAGATTATTCTGGAGAAGATTGCAACCCCACCAGTCAAAGAAGTTGATGAATTAAATAGTACCGAACGAGGAAAAGGTGGCTTTGGCTCAACAACATTTGTTCCTCCAAAACCACAAGCAACCAAATCACAGTGTACAAACAAAACTACACATCATACTTGTGAAGGATGCTCTAATTGCTGTGACGGTGAAGGGTGTGCTGTGCCATATGAAGATTATGTTAGGCCAACACCTGGGCATATAGATGACAGAGAGTACATTGAATACCAGCCCAAATATCCATACAGTGCTGAAAGAATGGAAGTAAAAAGGGCACTTATGAGAGAGGAAATACTTGATGAACCAGAATATCGTAATTATAGAAACAGTTTTGAAGACACATACCTCTTACTCAAAGACTCAAGAGCATACTGTGCTGAATTACAACAGCAGCTAAAGGATCTCTCAATCACACGAAAGTCGCCATCATCTAAAGCATCTTCCAACTACTTATTCACAACTATAGAAGAAGAAGACGACGAAGGTGATTATGTCAATTATCTTCAATATTTAGCCCTCCAGAACCCTGCCACACCCGCCAACATCGGTGAAGAAGTCTTTATTAATCCCTTCGCAAAAGATGACGGAGGTAATAATTCATTACAATCTTGTTTTCATGATCAAGTAATAATGGCAGGAAGAGAGGCTGAAGAAAACTGGGAAATGGAGTACCCCCAGTTAAAACACCTCACAGAGCATATTTACTCCCAAGAAGCTACATCACAATACCGGCCACCTGTGGACGTGACAATGAATCATGTTGGGTACCCTCCAAACCCAAAGGAAGAACCAGTCAGCATAATTCCACCAGCAGAACCCCGTATAGGAGGAAAAACCTTTAAAGGCAAAAGTACATCAGAATGGTGGAACTTACCTTCAGCCCAGCAACAAACGGGAGCAATACTGACTCTTCCCACACAACTTGGTAACATAGAA
>JAGFNQ010007311.1:435364-527581 GCA_024364735.1 Boesenbergia rotunda | reverse complement strand
TATATGCATCTAGCATCAAAAACCGGAAGGCTATTTTCCGGACCGGATTATCCGAAAAATTCTGGCTCAAACTACCAGGCGACCTTGGAGGAGAATAAAGCAAGCTTTTGAAGAAAAATACCAAGGCACCACACTGGGAGTACATCCTAGAGTTATATTTGTATATAAGTATCTAGAAGAGGAATGCAAAAAGGCAGCTTACAATAGGTCACTTAAAGACCTATCTTTTTGCAATCAAATACCCATACCAGGGTATTATCAAAATTCAAGAAAAAGATATGGGGTAAGAAAGTCAACCACATATAAAGGGAAACTCCATCAGTCTCATGCCCGAATTGAAAGGAAGAAGCATCTTATCAGAAACAAGAAGTGCAAATGCTTCTTATGTGGCGAGGAAGGTCATTTCGCTAGAGATTGCCCCAAAGAATACAAGAATGTCAAAAGGGTTGCAATGTTTGAAGGCCTTGAATTACCAGAAGAATATGAAATTATGTCCGTCCAGGAAGGAGACGAACAATCAGATGCAATCTATAGCATCTCGGAAGGAGAGGAACAGCAGGTACTCTCTAATGTTCATGAATACCTTTTTGTCTTCATTGAACAGAAAAATTGTTATATGATTGGAAAAGGAGGCTGGCAGCCTATGGTAAGAGTTACAAGGACGCAGCATGATTGCAGTCACATCTGGCTCATCAATGATGAAGTCCCCTGCCCCTATGAAAAATGTTACTGCTGCAAAAGACCAACCATGAAGAAGCACCGGATGCACTGCACAACCTGCAAAACTACTTCCTGTGGTATGTGTTCAAACAATTATTTTGATATAACCATACCCGTAAAGCGTGCAGCTCCTATACCTTTTAGTCCTGTCAATCTCATACAAGAGCAGCAAACATATATGGCTTGGTCCGAAGCAGAAATAGCAAGACTCAAGCAAGAAGTTGAAACCACTAAGACCCTCGCAGATATACAAATAGAGCAATTAAAGAAAGAGTTTCAACAAAAAGAGGAAGAACTTCTCAGAAATTTCTCAGCAGACAAATTAGAAGTGGACACTGAGAATGAAGAATTGAGACTCAAAGTTGATCTACTAGAACTAGAAAATACGGATCTGAAAAGGCAACTAAGTAAGCAAGCCCCTGATGAAGACCAAGGCGAAAAGGAAACAGACGAAGAAATAAACATGTTCATAACTGAAGGACATGAAAAGGTCTTCTCCACGGAAGAAGCAGTCCAACCTAGAAAGAGGACCAATGGCCTTTTTAATTTAGAGGTGGAGCTCTTTATTCCAGGTATTAAAAGTTTTCAAATAAATGCTATACTTGACACAGGTGCAACTACCTGCTGCATCAACCAATCAGCAATCCCTACAGAAGCAATTGAAGACAATACCTTTGTAGTCAACTTCAGCGGCATCAACTCCCGAACTACAGCTACAAAGAAACTTAAAAATGGAAACATGAAGATTGGCGAACACTCATTCAGGATTCCTTACACCTATGCTTTTCCTTTATCTATTGGAGGAAATATTAATATGATTATCGGATGTAATTTCATCAGATCTCTTTATGGAGGAATCAGAATCGAAGGAGATGAGGTAACATTCTACAAAAATATTACTACCATTAAAACTCATCAGAATGTTGCTACAGCACCTGCAATTGAGGAGCTGGATCTAGAAGAAGAAGAATACTACCAGATTCAGGAGCAAATATGTACATGGCAGGCTGGATCAAAAATTAAAGGCATAATCAAGGAGCTATCAGATACTGGATATATTGGTAATGATCCAATAAAATACAGGAGCCAGAACAAAATCCAATGTAAATTGGAAATCAAAAATCCAGATTTAACAATAGAAGACAGGCCCCTAAAGCATGTCACCCCACGGATGCAAGATGCCTTCAAACGACATGTTCAAGCACTCCTTGATCTTAAGGTCATAAGACCCAGCCAGAGTCGGCATCGAACGACCGCAATTATAGTCCACTCAGGCACTACCATTGACCCGATAACAAAGGAGGTCAAAGGTAAAGAAAGGATGATGTTCAATTATAAAAGGCTTAATGATAATACTCATAAAGATCAGTATAGCCTCCCCGGGATAAACACCATCATCAAAAGAATTGGCGGCAGCAAAATCTACTCCAAGTTTGATCTGAAGTCAGGATTTCACCAAGTAGCTATGGATCCAGAATCCATAGAATGGACGGCCTTCTGGGTTCCTGACGGACTATACGAATGGCTAGTTATGTCATTCGGACTAAAAAATGCCCCCGCCATATTTCAGAGAAAGATGGATACCTGCTTCAAAGGTACTGAGAAATTTATAGCTATTTATATTGATGATATATTGGTATTCTCTCAGACTGAAGAGGAGCATAAGGAACACTTGAAGATTATGTTGGGCGTTTGTAAGAAGAATGGGTTAATACTCAGCCCCACCAAAATAAAGATTGGGAGCCCTTCTATTGAATTTCTTGGCGCTACAATTGGGCCATCCACAATAAGATTACAAGCCCATATAATCTCCAAGATATCAGATTTCAAAGATCTTAACACCACCAAAGGGCTACGGTCATGGTTAGGTCTGTTAAACTATTCACGAAGTTATATTTCTAAAATTTTACCAAGGTTAGGAATATAACTTCGTGAATAGTTTAGCAGACCTAACCATGACCGTAGTCCTTTGGTGGTGTTAAGATCTTCTTCTTTGAAATCTGATATCTTGGAGATTATATGGGCTTGTAATCTTATTGTGGATGGCCCAATTGTAGCGCCAAGAAATTCAATAGAAGGGCTCCCAATCTTTATTTTGGTGGGGCTGAGTATTAACCCATTTTTCTTACAATGCCCAACATAATCTTCAAGTGTTCTTTATGCTCTTCTTCAGTCTGAGAGAATACCAATATATCATCAATATAAACAGCTATAAATTTCTCAGTACCTTTGAAGCAGGTATCCATCTTTCTCTGAAATATGGCGGGGGCATTTTTTAGTCCGAATGGCATAACTAGCCATTCGTATAGTCCGTCAGGAACCCAGAAGGTCGTCCATTCTATGGATTCTGGATCCATAGCTACTTGGTGAAATCCTGACTTCAGATCAAACTTGGAGTAGATTTTGCCGCCGCCAATTCTTTTGATGATGGTGTTTATCCCAGGGAGGCTATATTGATCTTTATGAGTATTATCATTAAGCCTTTTATAATTGAACACCATCCTTTCTTTACCTTTGACCTCCTTCTTTGTTATCGGGTCAATGGTAGTGCCTGAGTGGACTATAATTGCTGTCGTTCGATGCCGACTCTGGCTTGGTCTTATGACCTTGAGATCAAGGAGTGCTTGAACATGTCGTTTGAAGACATTTGCATTTGTGGGGTGACATGCTTTAGGGGCCTGTCTTCTATTGTTAAATCTGGATTTTTTTTTCCAATTTACATTGGATTTTGTTCTGGCTCCAGTATTTTATTGGATCATTACCAATATATCCAGTATCTGATAGCTCCTTGATTATGCCTTCAATTTTTGATCCAGCCTGCCATGTACATATTTGCTCCTGATCTGGTAGTATTCTTCTCTTCATAGATCGTCTCATTGCAGGTGCTGTAGCAACATTCTGATGGGTATAGTAGAATATTTTGTAAAGTTACTCATCTCCTTCGATTTGATTACTCCATAAGAGATCTGATGAGTCAACATCCGATAATCATGTTAATATTTCCTCCATGATAAGGAAAGCATAGGTGTAAGGAATCCTGAATGAGTGTTCGCAATCTTATGTTTCCATTTTTAAGTTTCTTGTAGCTGTAGTTCGGAGTTCTGATGCGCTGAAGTTGACTACAAAGGTATTGTCTTCAACTGCTTCTGTAGGGATTGCTGATTGGTTGATGCAGCAGGTAGTTGCACCTGTGTCAAGTATAGCATTTACTTGAAAACCTTTAATACCTGGAATAAAGAGTTCCACCTCTAAATTAAAAAGGCCATTGGTCCTCTTTCTAGGTTGGACTGCTTCTTCTGTGGAGAAGACCTTTTCATGTCCTTCAGTTACGAACATGTTTATTCTTTCTTCGGTTTGCCTTTCGTCTTGGTCTTCATCAGGGGCTTGCTTACTCAGTTGCCTTTTTAGATCCGTATTTTCTAGTTCTTGTAGATCAACTTTGAGTCTCAATTCTTCATTCTCAGTGTCCACTTCTAATTTGTCTGCTGAGAAATTTCTGAGAAGTTCTTCCTCTTTTTGTTGAAATTCTTTCTTTAATTGCTCTACTTGTATATCTGCAAGGGTCTTAGTGGCTTCAACTTCTTGCTTGAGTCTTACTATTTTTGCTTCGGACCAGGCCATATATGTTTGTTGCTCTTGTATGAGATTGACAGGACTAAAAGGTATAGGAGCTGCACATTTTACGGGTATGGTTATATCAAAATAATTGTTTGAACACATACCACAGGAAGTAATTTTGCAGGTTGTGCAGTGCATCCGGTGCTTCTTCATGGTTGATCTTTTGCAGCAGTAGCATTTTTCATAGAGGCAGGGAATTTCATCATTGATGAGCTAGATGTGACTGCAATCATGCTGCGTCCTTGTAACTTTTACCATAGGTTGCCAGCCTCCTTTTCCAATCATATAAAAAATTTTCTGTTCAATGAAGACAAAAAAAAGGTATTCATGAACATTAGAGAGTACCTGCTGATCCTCTCCTTCCGAGATACTATAGATTGCATCTAATTGTTCGTCTCCTTCCTGGACGGACATAATTTCATATTCTTCTGGTAATTCAAGGCCTTCAAACATTGCAACCCTTTTGACATTCTTATATTCCTTGGGGAAATCTCTAGCGAAATGACCTTCCTCACACATAAGAAGCATTTGCACTTCTTGTTTCTGATAAGATGCTTCTTCTTTCATCGGGCATGAGACTGATGGGGTTTCCCTTTATATGTGGTTGACTTTCTTACCCCATATTTTTTTCTTGAATTTTGATAATACCTGGTATGGGTATTTGATTGCAAAAAGATAGGTCTTTGAGTGACCTATTGTAGCTGCCTTTTTGCATTCCTCTTCTAGTACTTGTATGCAAATATAACTCTAGGATGTACTCCCATGTGGTGCCTTGGTATTTTTCTTCAAAAGCTTGCTTTATTCTCCTCCAAGGTCGCCTGGTAGTTTGAGCCAGAATTTTTCGAATAATTTCAGTTCGGAAAATAGCCTTCCGGTTTTCGATGCTAGATGCATATAGTCGTTCATAAAAGGGATGACGTCTTTGATCTGCGAGCAAGTTAACCTTTCCAGATCTCTGTAGGCATTATCCTGCATTTCAGTAGAGCCTTAGAATGGATCTTCTAGAATAAACACCCTCCTTATTTGGGAAATAATGTTTTGGGTGTCATTTCTTCCATCTGCTGATTTTACTAGCTACTGGTAGTCGTTTGGATATGCAATTCTCCATTGTATCCAGGTGAATCGTTCAGTCTCACCTAGTAAATTTTCAATAAAGTCGGCCTTGTCTTGATTATCAGTGAAGTTCTGCAAAGCCACAACATTTTTAGTAATTCCTTCCCATCTTAAAAAAATATCTTATATGTTACCAAGTTGTGTGGGAAGAGTCAGTATTGCTCCCGTTTGTTGCTGGGCTAAAGGTAAGTTCCACCATTCTGATGTACTTTTGCCTTTAAAGGTTTTTCCTCCTGTACGGGGTTCTGCTGGTGGAACCATGCTGACTGGTTCTTCCTTTGGGTTTGGAGGGTACCCAACAGGATTCATTGTCACGTCCACGGGTGGCCGGTATTGTGATGTAGCTTCTTGGGAGTAAATATGCTCTGTGAGGTGTTTTAACTAGGGGGTACTCCATTTCCCAGTTTTCTTCAGCCTCCCTCCCTGCCATTATTACTTGATCATGAAAACAAGATGGTAATGAATTATTACCTCCGTCATCTTTTGCGAAGGGATTAATAAAGACTTCTTCACCGATGTTGGCGGGTGTGGCAGAGTTCTGGAGGGCTAGATATTGAAGATAATTAACATAATCATCTTCGTCGTCTTCTTCTTCTATAGCTGTGAATAAGTAGCTGGAAGATGCTTTGGATGATGATGACTTTCGTGTGATTGAGAGATCCTTTACCTGTTGTTGTAATTCAGCACAGTATGCTCTCGAGTCTTTGAGTAAGAGGTGTGTGTCTTCAAAACTGTTTCTATAATCACAATATTCTGGTTTATCAAGTATTTCCTCTCTCATAAGTGCCCTTTTTACTTCCATTCTTTTAGCACTGTACTCCCATGGATATTTGGGCTGGTATTCAATGTACTCTCTGTCATCTATATGCCCAGGTGTTGGCTTAACATAATCTTCATATGGTGCAGCACACCCTTCACAGTCACAGCAATTAGAGCATCCTTCACAAGTATGATGTGTAGTTTTGTTTGTACACTGTGATTTGGTTGCTTGTGGTTTTGGAGGAACAAATGTTGTTGAGCCAAAGCCACCTTTTCCTCTTTCAGTACTATTTAATTCATCAACTTCTTTGACTAGTGGGGTTGTAATCTTCTCCAGAATAATCTGTGCTATGCACTCATTTTTTTACAAGAATATATCTTCATTAGTTAAATTATAGGCAATGATTTTTATCTCACCTCGGTAGTCAGAGTCTATGACCCCTCCGAGTATTACTATGCCTTTGGCTGCAGCACTTGATCTGGGAGCAATGCGAGCATATGTTCCTGCTGGTATCTGAACACATATGCCTGTTGTTAGCATAGACCTTTCCCATCTAGGAATATTTTGTGCTCTGTTTATTGCCAGATCATATCCTGCGGATCCTTCTGTTTTTCTTTGGCGTAGGCTAGCGGTTGCACTGATTCTTTTGACTAGCAATTCTTCCTCTTGAATAAGTACAGTAATTATGTGTCCCTGAATCTCTTCCTCATCTGACTGTACTTCTTCATCTTTTGAATTATATCTCGGAGGTGTGGAAGTTGTTGCTGCTTGATAATTGTCAAAACGTAAAGAAATTTTTCCATCTAATAGATTTCTCGTATTTACCTCCGTTGGCTGCATTGGGATGTTGACTGTTGATTGCCGGATTATCCAATTCTGTCCTACCACATCCCTTGTATTCTGCCTTTTGCCGGGTAGTGCTCTAACTCCGTGACTAGCTAGGTAGTCAACAACGTTTTGGACTTCGTAGGCAAAGCTGACGTTAGGAGTGTTGGAAAGTCTTCCGACAAGTCCTCTCGTTATTAAGATGATGGCTTCACCGTTCCTCCAGTTTTCGTACCCTCTGGCCAGTACTGATATCTGTATGTTTCTGTAGAAATCAGAAATTGTTAGCATAGTGTCAGGGATTACATACACTAGCTGGCTGCCGTGGGTCAGGTCGACCTCCATAGTTGCAAATATTGCTTGGTCTCCCTGTCATATGTTGTCTCTAAAGATAACTAAGAGAAGGGTACCTTCCTCTTGTCTGTGGAGTATTTGTACTCTTACTTGTATCACTCCCATATGGATAAATCTCATGCCACTCCTTTGGAGTTGGTTAACGCTCTCTGGTTGAATGAAGGCACGATCCACTTGGTTGTCTGTAACCCAGATAGCTTCTTCTGATCTGTGCACATATACTCTGTGGTGCACATCGTCTCTTCTTGAATGGTATAGTACCTCAGCGGGTACTATAGAGGCTCTTTCTTCCATAGAAAGCCGCAACTGAGCCTGTGGGTCAAGCTGTTGTTCCAAGGAGTGATTGTAGGGTCCTTGGCCAACTATTCTTCTTGTAACTCTTTGAATGGCTCTCTGGGCGTTATACCTTCGTCTTTGATTCTGTCTGTAATCACGCACCTGATCTTCAAAAAGAGGGGTTTCTTCTATTCCCACTCTTCTGATGATCGTTGTTACAGGCGGGTCTTGTGGTGCTCTTCTTGTTACCATCACTTTCTTTTCTCCTTTTCCTGTACTTGTTTAAGGATAGTATATGGGTCAGTAAAAACCCTTAATGTACCTTTTCCTTCTTTAGGCTTTTGTTGTATGCTAAGAGTTCTGATTTTCACAGAAAGGATGGAGATAACTTCGTCAGGCAGGCTAGGAGATAGTTAAGGAGATCTTGCATCAAGCCTTTTGAGCCGTTCTTCAAGTGACTCCAGTTTTTCCAGAATTGTAACTAGTAACTGGATCTGGGTGTTGGCCTGCTTGATAGAGGTTACCGAGCTACTTAAAGCTCCTTAGTACTCAGCTGGTTTGCAGAATCCGAGGGCTGGTACTTCAATATTTTCTGTTGCTTGTAGGGCTTCTTTGTATGAGCTCGTTGCTTCTGTGTTTATATAGCTCATGAAGAAGTCCAGGCTTCAACCTTGTGTAATAGGGTTTCAACCCTATCAAGCTTTTTCTTTAGGCTTTCAGAGAGTTTTAAAACCTGTTCTTCAATCAACTTCGGCTGCTCAATAATTTTTGAAATTAGTTTCTTAACTTGTTCCTCCGTAAGGGATTTGTTTTCTATGACTTCCTTTGTTAAGTCCCTAAATGCCTTATGGAGTTTTTGATTTTCAGCCTTTAGGGTTTCCAGTTCCGCCTGAATTTGTTTAAAATTTTTCAAATGAACTCGACATGATAAACAGACACGATCGTAAATTACTGATATATTATGAGCTAGTTCTCTTCTTGTTGGCTGTTTTTCTGTTTGGGCTAAATCAAGGTACTCTAGGTTTGAGGTATGAGATTTGGTATACCATTCCTGAATCTTTTCCTCCCAATGTCTAGACATAGACGCAATTATAACCTCATTCCTTTATTGTTTTCCCTTTTGTTCTAAGACTTACAGCTTAGAGAGTTCTAGGGGTTTTTTTGCTCACACAGGTGTGCCCTTGGACTTACTTAATGGCCCCAAGCCTTCTGTTGCCAAGTTAGAACTTGTTCTTTTGCAATCTACCCGTCGTTCCCTGGTCGCCTTATTGTAATAGAACAATTAGTTTTATATTAAAAGGAATTTAGTTAATCAGACACTATATCAGTTCAATTTTTCGCTATAACTGATCAACAGTTGCAATTCACTAGACATGCCTCAGACGTTGTTATAACTGATCAACAGTTGCAATTCACTAAGTCTGAGTTTTAAAGAAAGATGTCTTTTATTGCCTTGGTAGTAAGTGATCGAGAGGTTTACCTCTTCTCAGGAACCTGTACCCTGTGGAGTACCTTGAGTAAGGTTACTACTCAGCCATAAGAACCGCTCTGATACCAAAATGGGGCGGAAACGTCTTCTTTCAACACAATGAAGATAAGTACAGAGAACTATAGATGCACAGACTAAATTGCGAAGAAAGGAAACTGAAACTGGATTGCAAAAAGAAACTTACAAGCTATTCTCAAAGTAAGGCTTGTAGTGGTTCTCACTTGATGCCTTGCAATGAGATGGTCGAAGGCTTTTATAGAGGAGATGTGAGGTAACCGGGTGCTCATGGGGCCCCATCGACGTTAACTCATGTTTCCCACTATCATGCCTCTACAGCGAAGTCTAAGACTTTACAACTAAGTCTATATACACTAGACTTATTCAGCATACTTTACAACTAAGTCTATAGACACTAGGCTTATAGACACTAGACTTATTCAGCATATTTTTCCTTTGGATTCCCCACCACGCTCCGTTCGCTGCTCATAGTGGCAGGTTTTTGATGGCCACTGTGATGCTTTGTAGTTGAAGGACGGAGTTCCATAGCTGTTTGCGAAGGACTTTGATGGTGTGGAGTTGTTAGCGCCAATAGGGGTCTTGTCCCGCTGCATGTGTCCTGTGGCAGAATTCGTACTCTTTGAGCTGGAGAACCTGTTCAAGTTCACGGAGACTACTGGTTGCTTTGTCAGCTGTCCTGTCTTCAATAATGGTCATCTTTTGTCTGTTTCCTCTATCCTCTGGGAGTTGGGTTCCTGGGCTTGTTTTGTAGAAAATAGCCTCATACTCGTGAAAGAGTGGATAAGGCCCGTTAGGTGCTGTGATGCCTTCGTGTTGGGCTTCTTTCCCAGCTACTCCAGCGTTTCCTCGATTTGGGTCACTATTAGATGGTCCTGATCCGTGGGCTTCCATGGACCTGTAACAAGACAAACGGTTCAGTAAATTTGTTCAGACTTATGATTTGTTACAGTATTTAATAACCTTCCCCTCTCAAACCCAATTCAATTCTCATTTCCTTCAAGCTTGTGCATCATTACCCCTCGCCCCCTTTGAACAATGCAATTTCACTTCCACAAAGCCATCATCATACACAAATACAAATAGACAATGTGCTATTATTGCCTACAAGATTCCATAAGCAAACCCTCCTCTCAAGGATACAGCCACAGATTGCATATATTTTGACGGTAATGCCATCACTGCCTTAACTGCAAAATTATGGAAGCACCCTATCATCTCATTGCCTTCAACTGTTATCATTTCCTCTCATTTGAAACTATTGTGGATCTGTATTCTCTTGCACGTTGCCTATCAATCATCTGCCAATATCCAATCTGCAACTTGCAATTCATGGTCCATGACCATGTGCACTGATGTATTGTAACTCAGCCAAACATCATTCTCCCTGTTAGAATCTCTTGATCCTCTTATCTTCTCTTGTTTTTTCTCCCCAGATCATGTTACCCATGCCAATACCATAGCTAGGCTTGGTTGTCTTGCCTTCTGCTGACTTGAGGAACATATACAATCAAACACGGAGAACATGACAGATTGGCCTTGGTGCAGAGAACTCAGACCTGCCAGATCTAGCATCGCTTCCTTGACATATCTAAATATTCTCCTCTGCTGCTCTTTGCAAGATACAGATTGCCTCTGCCATGATTATGGCATAAGACAGATTGGAATAACCATTTTTAAAAATTATAACGTAGTTGTAATTTCCAAAAAAGACATTTCTTGCAAAATGCCAATTAAACCCCACAACCTTTTCTTTCTTCTTTACCTGATCCGGAAACCTATTTTAAGTGTCTTCCTCTGCTGACTCCATCCATGCCTGTTTGTGCACAAGACTCAGCAGCCACCACCATGAGTTTTGGTCATCCTTTTGTATATGAAGACCTCTCCACAGGGGCTGCCTCCTCCTTAGGATTCACATCACAACAGAGACAGTTCAATGACCGCCTCATCCGCAAGACATGGCCTTGGTGCCCTGACCTCACACTTGAATCTATAAAAGCTCCTACAGTCCTAACCTTATATCTCGTGACACTGTCAGAATCTTCATTCAACTTCGCATGCTCCTCTTCACCTTTCCTGTGTTGGCCTTTTGAAGCAACAACCACCAGCAGCCCTTGCTTAGTACCTCTATAAGCAAGCTGCAGATTGGTCTATAGTTTGCAAAAGCCAAGAGCTACCAGGAGAAGCAGCAACCCCGGTTGTCCTGTCCTCTTGATTGGAGCAAGCCGACCATATTGACCAAAATCTTTGCAATGTGATTTGGACAGTAACTTTTCCTTGGGTTATGGATTGTGGTAACTCCTAGCATTATTTTTCCCCTCCTCCATTGGCAAAGTGTCTTAACCCTCTTGCTCTTTTGTCATAGGTCAGTGACAGTAAAAGTGAAGCTTCAGTTGTGCATGAGCCATCTCCCTTTGTTGATCAATCTGTATCTTGGTAAGATTCCTACCCTTGCCATTGTTGTCCCTAAAACCCTTGTTTTTATTTGTTTAGGACAGCAACATTATTCTTTTTCCTAGATGCATTTGTTGATTGTGAATCATGTTCTAGTTATCTTGACCTTCAGAAGCAAGGTAGGATCCTCCTCCTTGCTTGTATGGCGAATCCATTAGGCTAGGGGTCAACCAAGGAAAGGTAACGAATGATTTTGGATTGAATAGATGATAGTGTTGGAGATTCTACTTTTGTTTTGCAAAATGTATTATTGTATTCCTTTTTTTTTTTTTGATAATCAAGGTGTTCGGGCTTCGTCCAACCTAATCCTAGACAATTTTCCCACTAGTTCGCCTATTAGAAAAATCTAGAATACAATTTATGCACACTCAAAAGCCAACCTCCAAGTTATTCGCTTCATGGGGGATTGAACCGCATATGTATACATATAATCTTGCATATACCCATTGTGGTGATATCAGAAAATAAAATTTGCATCCTAACCTTGGGAGAAAGATTGTGGATAGTTTATAATTTCCCTTAATTGGGAGTCGAACATAACCACCGAAAAGCTTGAGCTTAGTCATGCTATAGGGTTAGTTGAAACCTAATCTAGTGAGATTTTGTCAATTCTGTTTATGCACTTCCTTTTGTAATCTTGTAACTATTATATATTACTAGACTTTTATGCTTATGTACATACCATGTTACATTTGTCACATGCTAAAGAATTTATCTTATTGGAGCATGCTTTATTACTCTTTGAGTGCTCTTAATTATGAAATTATTTGTTGTACAAAATATGACTACTCATGTAGAGATAAAACACAACCTATGGACATGGTAGCATTCTTGTAACAAACCATTATCCTGACACCTCATAGGGCCTTAGGACTCCTAGGTTGGACCTATGAGAGTTGGGTTGGGTCAACTCTAACCAAATATCCTGACACCTCATAATGATTTGGAACTCATGCCAGTTGGATGTTATTTAAGCCCAACTGAAGACTGAACTTTGAGTGTAACTTCTCAATTTTACTTGGTCTAGCAGCTAATATCAGAACTTAGGGAATCACTTATAGGGCCTTACGACTCCTAGGTTGGACCTATGAGAGTTGGGTTGGGTCAACTCTAACCGAATATCCTGACACCTCATAATGATTTGGAACTCATGTCAGTTGGATGTTATTTAAGCCCAACTGAAGACTGAACTTTGAGTGTAACTTCTCAATTTTACTTGGTCTAGCAGCTAATATCAGAACTATGGTCAACAAAGATATTTTGCATTGGCCCTCGGTAAGGGTAAGTCCCTTGATTGAAAATTATAATTGAGGTTTCCTATATGCTCCATGTTAATGTCCATATTATTATGTTTCGTAGAGTTTATAGCATATGCATAGCTTTTCTCTTTAACTGTCTTGCTTATATTTTGTTTGACTTCTTGGATGGATCCCCTATCAAATTTATGAACTCTACATTCTCTTTACCTTCAAATCAGCCAAAGGCTTCTAGTGATGTTGAGTCTTTGCATTAGGTGTGCTATTGGTTAGATGCAACCACCATTAGGTATAGAGTTTCCATGTTTTACAGAATTTTTGGATTAGTTTATTTTATGCTTCCACACTTTTACTTTATGCTTCAATATTTGTCTCTATTATCTTGAACCTTTGTAAACTTAATAACATGAACTTTAATATTTCTATAAGATTACTTATTCATTATTATGATAATGCTCGTGTTACAAGTGTTGTCTAGTGACTCGAGCATGGGAAAGTCGGAAGACAACCGGAAAGGGATCACTTGAGAAACTAAGGATATCAGAGACAATATATTGGCGCCATCGTTAGTAAGCTTTAGTCTTGGCTACAATGCATACTCTCTTTTGCAGGGAAAATGTATTTGTTAACGTCAGTTCGGCAAAGAATTGAGTGAAACTGGCTATCCATCCACTATCGTTTGAGATTATAGAAATGATCTACACAGTGTGTAAGACTTTGTTTGAACATCTAAGCATCCCCCATCTCATGGGAAAATATATGCTCGCCAAAGGAGAGAGGCTATATAGGTTGAGGGATCTCAAAGCTTGGAACAAAGCCTAATTATCCAAAGTTTTATAGCGCATAAAAGATAAGCAAGACTCCCTATAGATCAAATGGATACACTATGTATATGTGAGACATGCAAACTTGTGGCCATGGTAGGTGAAGACCTCAAACTCCCCACCGATAAAGAAATGATTGAACATAAGAGATGAGATACTCAAATCAGAGGGAAAAATGGCTGCAAAGCATACTGCTGAATGGTATGTACCAATGTTTAAAATCTTACACCATACCGAGCGAGATGGGCGAAATATTTAGTTCCGCCCGCCAACCGGCACTGACACGTCCGAGACCCCTCGATCATCGCGGAGGCGTTGAGCGAGCGTCGTGCCTGTCGCGGAAGCATCGAGCGACCACGACAACCTCCGCGGAGGCGTCATGCAAGCCTCACGACCGCCGTGGACGCATCGCGAGAGCCTCATGGCCACATCGCACAAACCCTACAATTTCTAGCGGCATGGTTCAGGAAGGGATCAGAATTTAACTTTTAATTAAATAACTTGAGTTAATAATTTCAATCAGAGCCTAGTCATAGTAGGGATAATTTAAATAAACTTAATTAAACTCTAATAAAATTATTCTATTAACTTTATATATATATATTTCTGTTTAAATTTTTTTATATTTTTATCTTTTAAATTTTTAGATTATATTTTTTATTTTTAGTTAATATATTTTATATTTAAAAAATATCAAAACCATAGTGGCACGATATGGTACAAAAAATGTATCGTTTGGGTCTAGGACCAAAACCTAAGCACTGATCGAAATTTGAAATCATGGTATGTACAAGAGCACCAAAGAGTAGATAGAGCCTATGAATACTTTAAGAGGCCAAGGACCTAGAAAGCTTAGACCAACACTATATCAAAATCCTATATACAGCCTAGTCATGCCTTCACCGACTAACACATAGAAGACGACCTACTCGAGATCGACTGTCACATGTTTTAAAGAAGACATGTAGCTTTTATGCTGGTGTAAAGGAGACACAGAAATATCTATTCTTTCCATGCCTTGTAACAGGATAATTTTCGAGAATGGTTAGAGACTGACTAGACATGAGGCACGAGATGAGCAAATGCAATAGGAAGTTTAGAGTCTTCAAGAAGGATTTCGTGGTACACTAACTTTTCACAAAGGCATCGCATCTGACTATGTCATGCATGTTTTACTACGCATGGATCGTTAGGAACCATGTCTTTTTGAGAGGGAGAGGATAGATGTAGGAGTATCTATAGGAGTATACAAATGCGTGTATAGAACCTTTAACATCTACTCAGATCTAGCACTATGTTAAATGTGATAAAATGTTCAAGGATAGTTTTGTACCTCCTTTTCTTTCCTGGGGCTAATATATATTTATTTATAAAAATAAAACTTCATATTCTCCATCCTCTACAAGATATGTCATCTGGGTAAGGAAGCAATGTAATTGATCAAGTTAATTAGTTAATTTCATTGACTGACATCTATATGCAACAATCCTCCTATAGGAGTGCCCCTCAAACCATGTTGATTCTAGCATTACTCTTATAAAAGATACCGGTCTCTCCCTTACCTTTAAGGTCATTATCTTTAAGGGGGCCAAAGGTATGTGTCTTCACCAAAATGATAGATACTTTCTCTAGTGTATGAATACTTTCTCTAGCATATGAGTTGTTGTCTCGATTGTTGATCTAGGTGGTAGTGTTCGCAATGACAACAATATCAACCCTTTTGGTGACAATGATAACAACTCTTTTAGTATCCTTGCTTGCTAACGTGGTATATTTGTTTCTCCTAATTCATAGATTCATTTATTTTTTGACACTTTTTCCAAATGGTCTCAATTTAAATCTGGGAAACAACCTCTTGTAAAGTAGGATAAGGCTGCGTACAATAGACTCTTCCCCGAGACCCCGCATTGGCGGGAGCTTCATGCACCAGGCTATATTTTTTTATATTAGATATTTTTTCACCATGCTTGACTTCTTCAAGTTACATTGTAAGAGGTAGTAGTCTATTTGCAATTTTGATGAAACAATTGATGGCCATGTATTGTTGAACATAATGCAAAAACTAGGCAGAAGCAATCCTTCCTGGTTCCCACCGAAACCATTATGTAATGCTGGAAGTGGAACAAAATAAAAGGAACCTAAGCACCAAATGATGTGACATAATGCTGAAACCAAACAATGGAAATCTACCTGCTGAAATTGCTGCAGTGTAATGGCAGAACCATGTGAAGGGAACTCTACCATAGAAATCACTGCAACAAAATACTGAAACCAAGTGCACAAGAGCACGCCTATGACTCAGTAACATTGAAACCACTGCATGGACAACAATCTAACAGTTATGCCTCACACAAAAGAAAGCACAGCCAATACTAGCCTCTTCATGTGGTCCCACTACCTATGTACTCTATCAACTATCTTTAGTGCTTTGTTGATGACGTCAAAGAGATCATTAATTCCATGTTCCATTAATACATGTCCGGAGTCCTATATATTTCTAATGTAATGGGGAATCATTCAATAAATTTTTTCTTTCGATAATATCTATAATATGCACCACATGCCATAACCACTAATGAGCACGCACTTGCTTGAATTCAACTACAATATATGCGGTAGCTGTTGAGGCAATCGGCCCTAGAATAATCGGGAAGATCATGGTTTTGATGTATGTGTGAATATGTTTAAGGTTAGGATGTTGTGTTGTATCTAATATGTGTGATTGAGTTTGCAGGACTTGGAGAATCACACTTAGAAAACATATCCGAGGGACGACAGCCGAGGGAGGAGAGCTCCAAGGGCAAGCCGGGAAGTGGACTTCAAGGGCACTGAAGGGTGACATGGAGGCAAGCCAAGGAAGGCTTGTGTGCGCATCCGAGGGACGATAGCCAAAGGAAGAAGACTTCAAGGGGCGAGCCAAGGGAGCATACCTGAAGGCATACGTGAAGGAGAGTGTTTTGAGAGGTTGTAAGTGAGATTGGAGGCAGGGCAGTCGACTGGCCAGAGGACAGTCGACTGCCAAAACTAACAGAGAGTTTACAGCCTCGGACCAGTCGACTGCCCTGGGGGCAGTCGATTGGTAAACCCCCAAAACTAACCGTTGGCTGGCATTTATTGCTAAGGCAGTCAACTGGTGCGGGTCTGGACAACCTGCGAGGTTGTCCTGTTCTCTTATAAAAGGAGAACTTTTCCGCACGTGAACGGTACGGTTTTACACTGTAACGAAGTGTTGTTCGTGCGACTAGTCATCCAATCTTCCTCTCGCTCTTCATCGAATCTTGTAAAGAGGAATAAGACAAAGTTTGTAAAGGTTTCTCCACCTTTGAAGGAGGATTTCATAGTGGAAAGTGTACAGACGCGTGGATCCTTGGATTAGTCACCCGTTCGGGTGGATACCAAGTAAAAATACTCTGAGTTAGCATTGCTCTCTTGTTTTCATATATTTTTGTTTGTATTCCGCTAACAATTTTGTAGAGAAATTCGACAAAGTGCTATTCACCCCCCCCCCCTCTAGCAACGCTCTTGAATCTATCAGTAGCTACTTACTAGTTTTCACTTTATTTGTCCAATTTGTAGTTCCAAGGTTTGTAATCATCTTTGAGGTAGGTTCCTTCATCCTTTTTCCTTGTATCAGATAGATTTCAAGGAAGGGTAGCAATAGTATATAGCAAGTTGAAAATATACTTGTGTAGAGTATCCAGGATTGTAAAGCAGCTTGATCGAGCATCTAATCCAAGGGGTGTGATTAGTTGAAATGTGTTGTATAATTGCTCGATTACCAAGGCATTGAGTGGATCAAGGTAGAGTTATGATTTTGAATTGGTTCCTTTGTCTTAAGCTTAGTAAAATAGAAAACTTTATTTTCATTTATTTGAAAGTGTTTCCACAAATGGAATATTTTTCAATTGAAAGTGTCTTATTAGAAACAATTTTAAAACATCAGGAAAAAAAATCAGCAAATTGTAGAGAGCGTTTGTATATTTCTTTTTTATAATTATCACCACCAAGCTAGTATATCAGTTGTACCAAAATTGATATTTTAGATTAGACCAGCAAAGTATAGAACTCATAAATCCAAGTTCAATGCATAAACAATCAGAAAAGGGGATACAAATCATGATCTGAACCATTCTTAAGTTCTAGACTCCAAATATTAACAAGTGGGAAGGCATCTCATGAAGCATATATTGTTATAATGACGTGGGCAAACTACCGGAAATTGTAAAGCACATTTCTTCTCTGCTTAATCTTGTTGTGTTTCTTTGCAGAGTATTCAACTTCAACTCCTAATATAGTGGATCAGCATTCGTAGAAATAACCCCAACCACTACAGCCATGAGTCCATGACCAATATCTATAAAAGCAAATACAAAGATAAATTTCATAACCAGCATAAGCAGTATCATAATTGCAGCCACTAAGGTCTGGGCCTTCTTGTTTAAAACCTATTGGCAGACAACCACCCACAGAGATAGAAGTTGGAAATCAGACTAGTCTAGACATAACAGCTCAGGGAGTAATATAGACCAACATTTATACTCTCTCCCCCTCAATCTCTACATCTATGTAATGTTTGCAAATTATTTATGATTGAGGGAAAACAGAAATATTTAACAAGATTCAGGTCCTACATATACAGACAGTAATTGATACCAATTTTACCAAAAATTCTAAATTGCAAAGTGAGCAATTTTTATAAAATCTCACCTATAGGCCCAACTGGTGGATCATCTATAACATTGGTTATAGGTATTGGAATGTTCTCTTGACCACCACTCAGGTCTTCACACACTAGTCTGCGAGGACAAAATCAGTTTCAAAGGTCATACGCTGACCTAGGCGCCCCACACGGCTGGCCCCGCGGCCATTTGTAGAGAGATAAATCAGGAAATTGAGTAAGTCACCACATGGGAGGGTATTTACTTCGGCTTTGCCGTGATTAGACCTTTGCTTCATTGGCAAACTTACCATGTGGTGACCAACTCAACCATGCCCCGGGGGCTTCAAAATGCATATTAATGAACAGTGACAGAAGAAAAAGCAGCATGCTCAATAATGGGGAAAATAATAGCATTGCCAAAGGCAATACCATGAGTAACAAAAATTTGATATCATGTCCAACCAAAAGATTGAAACACAATGCACACATTCACACATGTTATATACTTAAAATCAAACAAGTTTCCTTCTAGTAGATAACTATAGTACTATGGACGACAAATAATAGCAATAATAGTATAATAAGATCATTACTAGCAACCAATGCTTTAGAAAAAGTAACAGGTATCAACCAATCAAATTTAACTTGGTGTTAAGAAATGACAAAACCAAATGCTAAACTCAAAGTCAAAATGTACACTGACTTGACAACGTTAATAATAAGTAATGGCTAAAAAATATTATTAAAAAATGATATATTGAAGCTAATCCTACAAATGTCTGAAATCTTTTTAGCCAAGTTTTAAGTCTGTATCATTTTAGTTCAATTTTCTTGACACAACAAGATCAAGCATTAAGAACAAGTTGGCCAAGCTTAAGCTTTTGGCATAGTAGGTTTTCCATTATACTTTGAACATGATAGCAAAGCAGAAACCCAAGCGCACACACTAAAAAACACAGTAAT
The DNA here is from genome assembly GCA_024364735.1 of Boesenbergia rotunda. Taxonomy (NCBI): domain Eukaryota; kingdom Viridiplantae; phylum Streptophyta; class Magnoliopsida; order Zingiberales; family Zingiberaceae; genus Boesenbergia; species Boesenbergia rotunda. The sequence goes on along the minus strand of JAGFNQ010007311.1, from coordinate 508,254 downwards.
AGTTGAATAAGCCCACTTATTTGGCATGGTTGGACCAATAAACATTCCATAACCACATGTAAGTACTATGTGAATAAATGTGTAGATCGAACTCTTTCCTAACAACTGGTCATCCAATTATTGTTAGATACAACGTCAGGGGTTATTATTCCGGTGACTCGATTATGCATGGATCTTGGGGGTCAAATAATGCTGTTATAATAATAGCCTATGAGAAAACTGTTTCAATGTATCATTTGGTGTTTCAACGTGTAATGTCGGCATTTGGCAGTATGATGCTGGTGAAGAATTGGTGTGGAAGGAGAAAGGAGATGAAAAAGAAGAGAACACAAGTATATGTCTAATTTTGTAGCATGTCGATGGATTTCGAATGTCAATATGACACAAGACTCATTGATGTTATTAATATATCTTAGGATAGATTCCCGGTGACTACTATCAAGTTTTAAGAATTTATCAAAAAGACACGTTTTGACCATATCACCCAGCACAATACGAGATTTCAAACGACATAATAGTTCATAAAAACTTTTTTAGCAAGGGCATTCAAACACTTAAATGTTTTCTCTGAATTAAGCTACTTCAAATTAAGCTAGTATATAACTTAAAGAACTTTCATTCTCAAAGGAACTATGTCACTAAACTAACATGCCATTGATCTACATGAGATGGGACTTTTTTGGTGAAAATGGATGGATACTCCAAATGATTTTTGACCATTTTCCAATTATGATGAAGATTTCAATGAATATGCCCAATTATAATACGTCCTATAAGCAAGCTAATCTATTTAATGGTTACCCATTTGAACTTACCATTTACAATTGGAACCGGTTAGACATAGATATAAAGTCCTAACTAGTGCCACTAAGAGTGTATCTTTCTTCAATAGATTTAAAAATTTCACCTAGGAAAAGTATTTTATACAAAAAATAAGCATAAAATTGAGATCTATACTAATGCAAACTATATTAGCTTGGTAAGTGATCATAATTGAGATCTCTAGTAATGCAAACTATATTAGCTTGGTAAGTGATCATAATTCATCTATAGAAGTCATACGCTTGTTGGGATAAATTTGATTGTTAGAAAGAGAACAAAGTGTTCAGGTGTCTACTAGTATTGAGGAAGTATGAGATGTCATGCCTATGCAATTATATGGTTGAATACTTGATGGATATTGGTGTTCACTGATTGAGCCAACGGCTTACATTTTGATAACAAGCCAACTTTTAACATTGCCAATAATTATTATCTAGAACTTCCAAACACAAGTATTGTCAGTTTATCCATGGACTAATTCTTTAACTTATAAGCATACAAACTCTAATTGTAGATAACTTCTAAAGGTTTGTTGACCTTCAAATTATTTAAGAAGTTGAATAAGAAACAAATCTATGCTCACCATAATAATTCTAAGAGTAGTTTATTTGAGGTTGCATTTACAATGCAATGTACCATAGAATCAAATACCGTGTCGTGTCACCCGGCACTAGAAGAATTTTTCATTTTGCAAACAGATTGAAACAATGTCAGAAAGACAATCGTGATCTCACAGTTACCTCCAATATTTTTTAAAAAAATTATCAATTCATTTATTTATTTTACATTTGTTATATTTTAATTAATTTATTTATTATTTTTATTTCTAACCATTAATTTAAATTCTTTTTTTATTTTCTTTTATTTCTTTTATCCATTAATTGTTTTCCTCCATCCGTCCACAAGGGTAAACGGTGAGAAAAAAACTTCTTTATCTTTTTAACAAACATTATTTTTTTCCTTCTATCTATGAAAAAAATTCATAAAGTCTTGGCGAAACGGTAAAGTTGTTATCGTGTAATCTAGAGGTCACTAGTTCGAGTCTCGCAAACAACCTCTTGCAAAGTAGGATAAGACTGTGTACAATAGACCCTTTCTGGTCCCCGCATTTGTGAGAATTCGTGCACTGGGTTGCCCTTTATCTATGAAAAAAATTCCTCTTAAAGGATGGTTATTGTTTTCCTTCTATCTATCCATGAAAAAATCTCTCTTAAAATATAATTAATTTTTTCCCACTATTTATTTACAAAGTAAACAAAATAAACCTTTTAAGATGAAAGAAATAGATTGTTAAAAAAATAAATATAATATAACTTTTAACCTTATAGAATATACTACTAAAAATTAAATTATTATATATATATTTAGTAAAAATATAAATTTAATTTAATTTATATATACTTGATCCTGTCATTTCGACATACTTAGTGGACTTTAACTAATTTAAATTAACTTTTACTTAATAAGCATTAAATATTTTACAAGTTACTATTAAAATTTAAATATCTCAATGATAACTCAATAATAAGTATCTATATAATTAAATATTAATTAAAATTTAATATATTTACCCAAACCATTAGTTTTGTTCATAAATCAAAACTTCGGCCTGGCTCGAAATTTTAAACCTTGCATTATACTACCAGTTTACCACTTGTTTGAATATACATGCACCTTTCAACATGTGACTAAATCATTCTTCGCCTCAAAAAGGGATCATGTTTTCTCAAAAAATGACAATGGAAATGAAATCTTATGCATACTAATTCATACAAATTGAATTGCCGACAGCATTCCTCACTAAGTCAAAACAATCTTATATATTTTTCTAATGACAGAATGGATCTCAAACAATACCATCCGTACCATTCTGTAACATGCAAAAAAACTCGAAATAAAATCTAAAGAACTATAGAGAAAAACACTCAAAAGATTTATGTGAATCAACTAGTACATATATAGAGCACAAACATCAATTATTTAGACATGGATTAGCTAGTAGGTAGGCTATAGATCAAGGCATTGCACCAAAAGGAACAAAAACGTCTACAGACATATGTTTGAATGAAACATCTTCAGTTAACAGAGGAATGGTATTAATGGATTAGTGGAATATATATTAGAGATTAGCTAGCCTATTCTTGAATAAGCATAGATCGTATATTGATCCAATTAGAAGGATAGCCTTGTTTTTCATCAAGGGTCAAATAATCTTTCTGAATCTAACATTTTTAGTAACAAAATTTGATTCCAATCTGCAGGCATAAAGCTCACATTCATAAGAGCTTTTAATTACATTCATTCTGTCAAATTCTCAAAAATGTTACTTAACATGAAGTTTGGCTAAAAGATAGTTCCAAGAAAATAAAAAGGCCAACATAATAGACTTCCCAAGAAAAGCAGAAGAAATAGAGAACTCCAAAATCTTCTTCACGTGTCCCATCCATCAGAGTTAAATACAGAATAGAAAAATAAATCGATAATCAAGTATATTTCAGTCATATGCAGCAGCTATGGCAGCTAAATGACACTTATCCATTAGTACTCCAAAACAATAAATCATATATGTTGATCTACAAACATTAGGAACAAAAAAAGATATAATCCTACAATCTCAAAAAAACTAAAGAAAATAAAGATCAGCATTCATGCAACTACAGTGCTGAGCAAACCTTATCACTTGTCCATAAACATCAAGTGTAGATTGGATTATCAGCAATAGAACAATAAATGAGAAAACAGAAGTATATTTCATACCCACGAAGGTTTGAAATTGACCTAGGAGCTTGTGCTCGAGCAAAGAACACCTGAAATGAGCAATAAATTAAATAACCAAGTGGAACAGACACGTTTTAGAGATGTCAATGAAGAACATGACTATATACACAAGTAGAACCTGATGATAATATCGTTGACAGTGACATACTTGGATTGAAATCCCAAGCCATGCTAGAATTTCAATAACTAACCAGAATGGTACAGTTTCTATACAGTGCCTGAATTTTGACCCACAATCCCGTTGGAAAAAATAGAGGTAGAAGGAGAAAGAAGATGAAAAATGAAAAAGAAGACGAAGAAGAAAAAAAAAAGAGAAAAGAAGAAAGCTACGTACTTAGGGGCAAGGTTTAAAGTATTATTCAAGATGAAGTTAGTTTCAGTTCTTGGCTAGAATATAACAGTTCCAACACTGTGTTGTCCTGATATGACACACACAACATGCATCGAAGTATATTGAGGTGAATTTAAATCAATACCCTTTCACTTTCACTTAGTTTATTTACTTAAAAAAATAAGTGGAGCAATCAAAGAGTAGATTGAATTAAATTTTAAGATGGATACTCGAGATATTTCATCGTGTGTTAAAGTATCCTGAGATAGAATAAAATGCTTTTTATTCATTTGATCCTCTGTCACTTGATTATTTTATATTATAATAAGAGTATATTCAAAACGATTTTGTTCATTTTTTATTCAATGCATGTTGAGATAAGTTCATATAAATTTTATTTGATAATCCTCTTCCACTTAACTTTTTTTACTTATGCAAGTAAAACCATTGAAATTAAATAACCAACTTAATTAGAATTTTAGAGAAAAAAATTTAAAATAAAAATATTACATGAATTCAACTTGATGCATGTCAGTGTATCGGATGTCAATAAGATATGATTCGGTAGCAAAGTTGACATAGATGACACGGGAAATTATTTGATTCAATAAATACAACAACTCAGCTTATCCCACTAGGTGGAGTCAGCTATATAAATCCTCCTATGTCATTGGCTTTATCCCCTACTGTATCATCATTTACATTTAAATAAATTTTATCTTATTTATTGTTACCAATCAAGTCTTTTTTGATCTTCCTCGTTTGATATACACATATGTCATAGTTTCACATCGCCTTACTGGAGTATTTATTGATTGTCATAGTACATGTTCGTACCATCTTAAATGTATCTCCCAAATTTTCCCTCAATAGGTATGAACCCGACTTTCTCTCTAATATTTTCATTTCTTATCTTGTTTGTACATTTACCTTAACATCCTCATTTTGCAACTCTCATCTTCTACTCATATGCTTGAATCCTCAACTTCACTTTTTATATCATAGCAAGTCTAACCATCATTTTGTAAAACTTTCCGGTCTTAGAGGTACTTTTGTGATCACAAAGAATACTTGGCACTCTTCTACATTTCAATCATCCTGCTTGTATTACATGTAAGACATCTCTCTCAACCCCTCCATTCTTTTAAAAAAAGATCCTAAATACTTAAAGCTTTCAATTACACACAACTTGTTTTCTCTTGTCTTAACAATTGTATAATTACGTCTAATATTATTAAACTTAAATTGCATATTTTGTCTTTACTCTACTAAGCCTAAAACTTTTCCCTTCTAACATTTTCGACCAAGATTCGAGTTTGGCATTTACTCCTTCACATGTAACATCTACCAAAACAATATCATTTGCAAACAACATACACTGTCTACTAATTCTCCATGATTAGTGTAAAAAGATAGTGACTTAGAGTTGATCCTTGATACAACCCTATCTTTATAGGAAATGCTTTGGTTAATCCGCATCAAGTCTTTACTTTTGTTATTACATCCTCATATATATATCCATAATTAGTTCAATATAGCCCCCGGGGTTGTGTAGCGGAAAGGGCGACTATTGTCATCTCAGGCATCCGCGGTTCGATCCCCAGCTACGGCGTATTTTGCAGGAATTTTTCCTCCAAATAGAGTGCGAACCATGGGACGCTAGGCTTCTGGACTACCCGCCGCGAGCACTTCCCAATTTACCCTAATGGCCGATGGGAAACTTCTGTGGACCCGGCCCGGTCGCCGAAGGCTCGACGTTACCCAACCTCGTTAATCATTTTTAATTAGTTCAATATATGTTGCACCAAATAATTACTTTCTTTTTTAGAATTCTCCGTATAATTTTCCTTGGGATTCCATCATAAGTTTCTTCTAAATCGACGAATATCATATGTAAGAATTTCTTCTATTCTCGATACTTTTCAATTAGTTACCTGAGAAAATATATAACTTATATTGTCAACCTTCCAGACATAAACTTAAACCCTAAACCTATAAATCCAAATTGATTTTAGATCACCATGGTCTTCTTCCTTATTCATTTTTCTATTATTCTTTCTCAAAGTTTCATGAAATAACTCATTAGTTTAATATCCCTATATTTTGCATAATTTTGTACGACTCTTTTAGTCTTATATAAGGGCACTAGAGTACTTACCCTCCACTGATCAAGCATTTTTTTGGTTTTTCAATATCAACCTGAATACCTTATTTTTCTAGACACTTCCATACTTCTATCGGAATATTATTTAGTGCAATTGCTTTTCTATTTTACATCTCATTTAAAGCTTATTTTACTTTTTAAATTCTACGATAAAAATTTAAATATTTATACATGACCAACTTAAATTACTTAGTTATGTTGGTCATCTAAACTGTCATTAAAAAGTTGAATTCTTTTATTTCCTTATCATTTACTAGCACTATATTACATCCATCTTTAATACATTTTATTTTGATAAAATCTCTTGCTTTCTTCTTTCATTTTAGCTATTCCGTAATTATCTCTTTCCCCTTCTTTTGTATCTAATTTTCGATTCAAGTATTCAAAAGTTTCATTCAACTTCATTCACTGCTTTCTTGACCTTTTTCTCGGCTATTGTATATTTTTTTAAGTTTTCTCATTCTTTCAAGTATATAATACCTTATAGATTGTTCATTTTACTTTCACTTTTTCTTGTATTTTCTCATTCACCACTAAGATTCTAAATTATTTTGACAATATAGGATTACAAAATTTATCAAAACAATCCATTTCAATGTTGTTCCCGAGTATGGTGCAAGACAAAAAGATCCTACTCATTCAATCAACAATGATAAATGTGTATATTTAAGATGAAACATTTCATAAGAAACCTCAATTGCGTGCCTCAATATTAGGAAAATGATGGACTTATGATTGGGCTTAACCACATTGTTTTGATGGGTTGTCAAGATAGTTTAAGTTAGCCTTGTTTTTAAATTTAATGTGCATCAAGTGTGCAAGCACCTGATACTGCACATGGCGATTATGAGCTCTGAGTGTTGGAGCCTTTGATTGAATGAAATTCATGAAGCTTGTAGACATGGCAATCATGGAAATCATGTGATTGAGGATTGATGGTCTGATCAAGTGAAGTGTGGAGCTTGATGGACTTTGATAGGATTGAGTTATTTAGATGGCAATGATAGGGATTGTTGAATACTTCTGAAGATTCACTTAATTGTAGAGATTAAGATTGATCCTTGATTGTAGGGATTGAGATTAATTTTGATTGTATTCCCTTGATTGTAGGGATTGAGATTGATTTTTCCTTTTCCCTCCTTATGTATATAAATACCTACATGTAAGCAGATTAAGTGATATAGAAAGATTTTCTTCTTTCTCTTCTACATGGTATCAGAGCAAGGTTAACCTTCCTCTAACCTAGTTTTTCTTTTCTCTGCTGCAACTACCAGAAACCCTAAGTCTTGATCAACCGGTACATTGATCTCAGGTGCTACTGGATCACCAGAGAGGGAATCAAATAGCATTGTTCTAATCTATTACTACTCAGGTTTTTATCTCTAAATTTATCCCACAATGGCGTCTTCTGATTCTAAACCTAGTTTGGCTACCACTATAAAATTGAATGGGACCAACTATCTCTTATGGTCGCGTTCGTTGGAACTATTCTTGGTTCTCACAAGAAGAAGGATCATATTATGTCCGGCCATCCTAATTCTAATGATGCAAAATATTCAAATTGGATTTTGAACGACTATTTCGTTATGGCTTGGCTTCTCAACGGTATGGAGGAGTCAATAAGCACTAATGTTATGTTCGTGGGAACTGCCAAAGAGATGTGGGATGCTTTACTTGGCATGTATTTAAATAACAAAAATGTTTCTCTAAGTCATTAAATGATATGAAAAACTCTTCTCTCTTTGCCAAGACGATCAATCTGTTCGTAACTATTTTGTTAATCTTAAGGGGATTACCGATGAAATTCTGCTATAACATCCTCTCTCTTGTGACGCTTAGACTCGAAAGAATCTATGTAAGGAATTTTTGACACAAAATTCCTATCCAGTTTAGATTCTACTCCATGACCGATGAAATAATCTGCTTGCAAGTAATAACATTCCCACGTTATCAAATGGTCAATCTTGGGTTCTTCGTGTAACCACGGGTCATCTTAACACCCATATTTTTTCATCTTCCGACACTTCGACTATAGTTGCCGCGGTCTTGGGTTCTTTCGGGGTCGCGATCGTGGAAATGATACCACTAGGAAAGGTCATTCATGTGTTGCTCGAACCATGCTTCTAAGAAGTGTTGGCGAAGTTTGATAAGCCTAACTGGGTTAATGACAGATCTACTGAATATCGACTCTATCATGGGACGATCATGGTGATATGATCTCGGTTTCTCGTACTGATTATGAGAAATTGCTTCGCTCTTCTGCTAGCATTCCCTCTGCCACTACTATCTCATCCTCCACAGGTGCGTTTGTTGTGTCTCATGATAAATCTTGGATGTTGGATTCTAGTATTTCTGCTCATATTACTGGTAACAAGTCTGTTTTCTCTTCCTCTTTTATTTCCTCATCTTTATCCACTATCCGTCTAGCCAATGGTACCTATTCTCCGATTGATTACAGGAATAGGTACTGTCGGGCCCAGTGTAATATCACTCTTGATAATGTTCGCTTTGCACCTAATTTTCCTATTAGTTTACTATCCATAAGCCAACTAACAAAAACTTACAAATGTTCTGTATCTTTTTATCCATCCTATTGTATTTTTCAGGATCTACAAACGAAGTGTATGATTAGTGGAGGACATAAGCGTGATGACCTATACTATCTAGATTCGGCTACACCTGTGAATTCCTGGACACTCTTAGCAAATGTCTCCTTATCGATGCATTGTCGTCTAGGCCACTCATCTTCTTCTGCTCTTAAATGTTTAGTTCATGTTCAGTCTATTAATCTCTAGTGTGAGTCCTGTGAGTTTGGCAAATACCATCATACTTATTTTTCCTTCTAGAATTGATAAGCATAGTTCATTTGAGTGATAAGGAGCTTTCTTAAGCAACAACAATCCAGTCTTATTCTAGTAGATGGGATTAGCAATATAAATCCTTCTATACCATTGAGTTTTATCTCTTATTATATAATCATTTATATTATATAAATTTTATCATATTTTATCATTGTTAACCAAATCTTCTTTCGTTTGCCTCTTACTCATTTAATGTGCATATTCGTGTTGAAACTGGATGTACAACATGTAACCCAAGGTTTTGATAGATAATGACTAAAGTTAAAGTTAGGTTAGTTGTGATCTAACCAGTTATGTCAAGTTTGCAAGTGCAAGATGTAAGATGTGCAAACTGAAAGACATGACTTTTATTATATGAACATCTTTTATGAAAAGAGAATCACACTACACTAGGTGTTTGTTTATAATAGTACATACACGAAGTCTCATTGCTTTGCATTGTAGATAATATGGTGTGTGGTGTCACACGGAAGATCATGTTATCAGTGTCTTACTTAGCATAAATAGAGGCTCACAACCTAGATAGAATTGGACAACCCATCGGGATAGTTGTAGTGTGGTCAGGTGTGGTTGGTCTTGACCATAGGACTACACTAGTATGCTACGAGTACATTGAGCATGACCGAAACCCGAGGTTATCCGATTTGTACTAACTAGATAATTGATTAGGACCTCAGTTGTTATTATGGAGGACGATCCCTTAATCCCGAAATAATATCGGGCATATATTATTATTTATTATTTTTTTGATTTATCAAAGGGCGAGATCTATTCTGTAAGATCGACAGACCCGGTAAGTTGGGAAATAATATTAATAATATGATGTGCCGATGATTATTGACGGAATCCGTGTCCTGGTGAGTCAGGATGATGATGCCCCTTGATGAGCTCAAAAGGTTCATTGTGTCAAACCCTGCAGGTGGATTTGATTCGGCACGTTGATAAGGCTGAGTGGTACTAATCAAGGATCCAGAAGTTAATTAATTTAAATTGTCAGTAATTTAATTAATTAACGAACATGCGCGATCTTAAACACGGGGGGATGGACGACTCGTAATATGTGAAGCCCATATGAAAATATGGGGGTTGGTGAGGTGAGTTCAATTAAGATCCTTTAGTGGAATGGATCTTAATTAATGGATCGAGTTTGAATCCATTAGCGGGCCAAGAACCAACTCCTCCTCTTGGTCCCTGCCTTAGCCCTTTAAATACCTTATGAGATCAAGAAACCAAAAAATTAATCAACCCAAGAGCCAACACCAAAGCCTCTCTCTTTTTTCTTTCTCTCCTTCTCTCCTAGGGCTCTTGGCGCCGAACAAGAGAAGAAGGGTTCTCCCCTTCGGTTCTCTCTACCTCCTCCACCAAGCTCCGGCTGAGACTCAAGGAAGCAAGGTAGGAGTCTCTTCTACCTTGCTTGAGGCTCGGGGAGGGCAGAGGAGGCACCGGCGAGAGGGAGAAGGCGGCGCAAGGGCCACCTTGCGGCGGCGGCGCAAAAGAGAAGAAGAAGAAGATTGAGGGTTGTTTGGGGCTGGGAAGAAGGTTGTTTTTCTCCTTCTTCTTCTTCACCTTCCTATCTAGGTCTGCTACTGGTCGGAGGGCTTGGAGCCGGTTCCGGCGGTCGGCGACGCAAGGGAAGAGGGAGGAGGTGTCGGCGGCGCAAACCCTGGGCTTAGGGTTTTCGGCCGGTTGAAGAAGTGGGTTAGTTAGTGCTCTTGGTGATCTCGGGTCGCTGTAGATCATCGCCCACACGACGTCCGCGAAGGGAGGGACATAAGGTAGAAGACCGCGAGGTAATCGGAAAGGTATAACCTTCCATATGCTCCTTTGTATTTCCTTATGTCATGCATGTGCTATGTTGATATGTCTCGTCATTTTATGTGTTAGAATTTATTGTTTTGCTTGCAAAATATATTTAATAAATTCTTAACTGGACCCCGACCATAGACACAAAAGTCGACGATCGACTCGTCGCCTTTTCCGCAGTCGAACGGTTGAGCAAAGTGCAAGGCCAATTTTGGTAATTGGCTAAGTTGCAATTTTAGATCGTTCGATACGGCACGAGACGATCGATGGGAAACGGCTCTCTATTCGGATTGAATTTTTTAATCCGTAGGCATAGAGAGGTCTCTCGGATCGACTAGGTATTTGCTAGGGAAACCCCCCAAGCTATACCCAACACAAGATACTTACAGACAAATTCCTAGCCGAAAACTAGGTGAATCAAGTCCAAATGATTAAGGTTTGGTAAATAAATTCCTAGCTGGAAACTAGATGAATCAAGTCCAAGTGATTAAGACTTGGCAGACAAATTCCAAGTTGGAAGCTAGGTGAATCAAGTTCAAGTAATTAAGACTTGGCAGACAAATGAAGCTAGGTGCTAGGTGTATCAAGTCAAGTGTGTGAAATGAAGCTAATTGCTTGGCAAAAAATCCAAGTGTGTGGAATCTAGAAGTTGATTGCTTGGCAAAACCGAACTAGACGGATCAAATCTACTTAAGTAAATACGAGTAACTTCGCATTCTATATCATACTCATTGCATGTAACAACTGTAGGGAAGTATGTTCGACGGTTCCAAGCAACCGGATGAAATTCGGGGCGAGGTGATAACTCTCAACAAAGGAATTTTGGAGGGTGAGACCGTAGATGAGTCGAGGCAACCAGCTTGAAAACAACTCATTCATTCATCTCTTAATATCTTATGCTCGTGCTCTAAATGCTCCTTCGTCATCTGTGCTGCGATACGCTACGACTTGCGCTTCATTTTTTATCAGCAACACCTAGAATAATATTTACATTTGTTTTAGTGTTGCGTTACTTATTTTATTGCGCTTAAAGTTTTTAAATTCTTTTTCTATAAGGTTTCTCCACCTAAGAGAAATTAGAAATAAGAATCATATTTTATAACTAATGCATGTCTATAATTCTGGTTTAAATGCTTAAACTATTAATTCTAAGTTTAATTTATTTCCATTGTACTTACTCTGATTGATTTAACTACTTTAATTACTATCTGCTTATTTTTTTAATTCATAATACTATTCACCCTCCCCCCTCGAGCGTCAATTTCAAACCTAGACTTGTTATCGTATATGGAGTTGAAGATTAAGTTATGACTCAAGCACACAAGCAAAAGATAAGAGTCATGGAGATAAGGATCTTAAGGTGAATGCGCGACTATATGAGGATGGCTAGGACAAGAAATTAGAACATTTGAGAGAAAGTTAAAATTGAATCTATTGAGGGAAAATTTCAAGACGACCACTAAATTCTGGTGATGTGAAATTATTACTTAAGCTTTAGAAGTAATTTATAATCACAGAGAATACAACCAATAAATTCTGGTGATGTGAAATTATTACTTAAATTTTAGAAGTAATTTATTATCACAGAGAATATATAACACTCTCTTCCATTTCAATCATACTACTTGCATTTTATGTAAGACATCTCTCAACCCCTCATCTCTTAAAAAACAATTCTAAACACTTAAAATTCTCAACTCGACGTCTTTGATCTTAACAATTGTCATATTATGTCAAATATTACTAAACTTAAATTTCGTATCTTCTAATTTTACTCTACAAAGTCTAAAATCTTTCCTATTAAGATTTAAACTTAATATTTACTCTTTCATATGTCTCATCTAGCAAAATAATATTATATATAAACAACATGCATCATGGTAACTTGTCCTTGAAATTTCTACTGAGTTCATCCATAATCGGTGTAATAATATAGAAACCTAGAGTTGATCTATGAAGTAAGAATGTTTCCGTTAATCCGCCTCGAGTCTTCACTTTTGTCATTACATCCTCGTACATATCCTTAATTATTGCAATATACGCTACACAAACACCTTTCTTTTCTAGAATTCTCTTCGAAACTTATCATAAACTTTTTCGAAGTCAACCTCTTACTTTTGTTCCCATAGTTTTCAATTAGTTGTCTAAAAGATATATAACTTTTATTATCAAAGCATGAATCAGAATTGATATTCGATTATCATAGTCTCCTTTCTTAGTCTTTTTTTGTATTACTATTTAGTAAAATTCATGGTATAACTCATTAACTTAATGGCCCTATAATTCGTACAATTTTATGTCTCATTAGTTTTTATATAGGAGAACTAGAGTATTCACCCTCTATTGACTAGATTTTTTTTATTTTCAATATCAGGTTGAATAATTGATTAGACAATCAATTTTCCTATAATGTTTGTTCTTATCCAACTTATGATGTGAAAACTCTTATATATTTAACACTACACTTTAATTCTCATGATACAATGGCCCTTACCAAGACGTTGCAGACAAGTTATCTTAAGCACAACTCTTAATATAACACAAATTTCACAACTCTTAATATAACTAAAAGTTTATCAAAATCAAGTTATCTTTGAATTTAGTTCACTGAAGGAAGATTATTGTGTTTCCACACTTACTAAGCAATTGTGTCATAAAATATGATGGAACATATATTTCCATGAAGTTTCTTTTTATTTCAAGACAATATGTAATGGATTTGGCTCCTATTATTATGATTTCGAACACTTTGCCAAAATTTCTTAGTAGCTCCTACAAGTTTGGTGTTGGCAAATCATGCCAGAAAAAGGTTGCAATTAAGATATATACATGCAATAAGTTACCAAAGAAATTTGCCAAACCTAAAAATGGAGGCAATTACCATAAGAAGTCACGCTATGCAATTAATCTCACCAGGATATTCATCCCCAATAGCAAGCAAAAAAAAAGTTAACTGTATTGTTACTACAAGGGAAAAGTTGTGAAACCTGGCTAGTTGTTAAAAGAGGCTGTCCTTCAAGCCTCTTCAATTTGTATTTGAAAATTGTAAAGCCCCGGACCCCTTTCTCAGCCCAATATTTCACCACCTATGAAAAATACAATCAACTGATTTTTGTTTGCAACAATTCCAATTTATTTTCCAGAACGAGCTAAAATAGGCCAGCACTAAAATTTTTAAGATAAGATTAATAAAACCAGTCTTATTAAATTTTTCTTAGGCCATAAAGACACATGGTGAGCAAATCCCAAAAACTAATCTTCATTTTAATCAAAACAAATCCTCCATCAGTATATTTTTGTTGAATAATATATCAAACTATAAGGGTACAAAATCGCGCAAACTGTAGGGGTATTAAACTAATAAATCAAACCATGAAACTTTGACAAAGAGTAATAGAAAAAAAAACTAAAGAAAAAGATCACGGTGGCCGAAAATCAATTTGAATTAATGTCTGAAAATCAATTTGAATTCATGCATGCAAGGTAGACAATCAAACTATATATCTTCTCACAACTAATTGAAAAGTATTGAAAACAGAGGTAAAATTTACGCATAGTATTCATTAACACAAAGAACAAGCTTATAATAGAGTCTCAATAGAAATTATATAGAGAATTCTTAAAAAAACAAATATTAGCATAGTGACTATTGAACTAATTAAGAATATGTATAACAATATAATGACAAGAGAAAAGACTTCAGGCAGATTAACCAGATTAACCGAAACATTTCCTATAAAGATATGGTTGCATCAAACATTAGCTTTAAAAAGCTATCTTTTTACACTAATCATGAACGAACTTAGCGAACACATCCAAGACACAATACCATAGTGCATCCTGATTAATTCGGTAAGATAATATTGTTTTAGTTAGGGGTGAGCAAAAATTTGGTAAAACCGAATTAACTGAACCGAATTTAGAAATTCTTTTGACTAATTTCCTTTTCATTTTTTTTAAAATTCGATTCGGTTTTCGATTAATTCAGTTCGAATTCAATTTTAAATTTTATAATTCAATTAATCGAATAAATTGAATAAACCAAATAAGAATATTAATTTGATTATTTTTTATTTAAAAATATAATTAATTAAATAAAATCTCTTTTTTTATTGAAAACCAAATACAGTTTTAAAATTTTGATTAATTCGGTTAAAAATTGAATTAACCAATGGTTCGGTCGGTTCGGTCGGTTCAAAAAAATTACGGTTTGTTTGGTTTTCGATTTGTTTGGTTCAGTCGGTTCTGTTTTGATCAATACTCAACCGACACGTGAAAGAGTAAATGTTAAACTCGAATCTTGATGGAAAACGCTGAAAGTGAAAAGTTTTAGGCTTAATAGAGTAAAGACAGAATATATGAAATTTAAGTTTAGTAATATTAGATGTAATGAGACAATTATTAAGATAGGAAATGACAAGTTATTTGTAACTGAGAACTTCAAATATTTAGGATCATTTTTGAAAAAGGATGGAGAGACAGAGAGATGTCTTACATATAATATAAAGTTAAAATAAAAGAGAGTGTCGGGTGTTCTTTTGATCGTAAAGTACTTTAAAATTTAAAGAGAAGTTCTATAAAATAGAGATTAAACTTGTTATGTTATATGGAGCTTAAAATGTTAAGTGATGACTCAAGCACATCAGAAGAAAATGAGAATGGAATGTTAAGGTGGATTTGTGAACATAAAAAGATAAACTGATGAGAAATGAGAAAATGAGACATAGTCGGAGCAAGAGACAGTTAAGATGATACGGGCATGTATGTAGACTATCAAAAATGCTCAAATTAGACAATGTGAAACTATTACAAATATGCACATCAAAGGAGGACAAGGAAGGGAAAAAACTTGCCTAGAAATAATAAAACAAGATAAAATTTATTTAAATATAGATGATGATATAGAGGGACAGAACACAATAGTGTAGAAGGATCCATATAGCCACCCCACCTAGTGGGATAAGGCTTGGTGGTTGTTATTGTTGTAATATATCAAACATATTTAAGTCATTATAGGAATATTTTATCTATCTTAACTATTTTCCACTAATCATTTAAAATATATTTCATACATTTAATGTTAGTTCTACTTCTCTAGTTTCTAAAGTTTCTATGCATAACTTAAGTTACAACTCTATCATAATTTCATATTAAATACTAAGAGATAAAACCTAATAGAGTATATTAATCTAGTGCAAAAGAGAAAAAAAGAAAATATATATATATAGGCATAGAATAGATCTTTGATATAAACCAACATCTACAATTAGAGGATATGTTACTCATTGCTTTTCTAATTGTCGCAACACGAGTAACTATATTATCTTAAATTTTTCTTTTTTAAATTGTAATTTTCAGATAGTTTTTTCTTTTTTAAACTCAACATAATAATAGTGAAGGACTCTTCATCAGCATCGCGCAAGTCAATATTTTAAGTGCATGGCTCTCTTATTTTTATCTATATTTCTAACTTGGTAAATATATAACATAATTTATCTTCTGAACATAAAACAAGTTTAGCTTTCAAAAATTTCAATTTTAGTATTTTATATGATTTTTCGGAAATATTAATATTGTCAGGTTGTAAATTGACATTACTAGGTCAGAAAATTGATGTTACAGCAGAACAACACAAAGGAGGACAAATATCGCGGGAGGGTCCCCTACTACTTGTGACAGGCCTAGTTGTTGGTTGCAGAGTCAGGATGCAAACACATGTTGAGATCACAAAGAAATGTAGTGAAGAAACCACAAACTGAGAGATGGCACTCAAAAAGGAGGCATTGTGCAGAATGTTGCACACACATAAAAACAAAAAGAAAAAGAAAAACTCGGTATTCTTGCAAAGAAGAGATTGTAGTCTATAGTGATCACATAAGACCAATTAGGGGTCACTTCATAAGCTAGCTATACGGCAATATGCATCCATGTGACTGCTTGATGCCAAGTGTTACCGAAAATAACAGTCAAACCGTGCTGTTACAACTCATGAGGGGTCATTATGCTATAAGAAGATGAATTCTTGAGCCAGAGGAGATGAGTTCAAGGTTTAAATTCTTGAACCCCCCCCCCCCACCCACCCACCCACACCACAGTTTCAATCTCTGGATAATATACCATATCATGTCAATATAGTTTCAACACTAATTTAATTAAATTATTAATAATAAGGTAATTAATTTTATAATACAGATTGTAACTTTTAACAAACTTTTTATTATAATTAAATTGTCTATTTAATAGTCCATATGATGCTTATGCATGTTTCTTTTTATATTTTTTATTAATTTAATCTCCATGGTTTCCAAGTTTCAATTTTAGTCCTTTGTAAATTGTATACTTTTTTTCATTGCATTTAATTTACACAATAATCTATTCAACTTTGTAAGTATAATAATGGAATAAAAATGAGAAAATTAAATCTTCGGTAGTGCCCTATAGATTGGGGCATATTTTGCTCCATATTCTACAAAAGGAATTACAAATTTGAAGCCTGAGAGACATTTATTATTTGGGATGTAATTGTGTTGACATGAACGTATATTTTCATAGCTTTTGTAATTATGTTTGAAATTTGTTCATGAACATTTGATCTCAACTTTAAGCATCAAATATCACATTGTTCTTATATAAAACCAAAATTAAACCCTTGAACAATGTTGTAAAAAACGGGTTGGGCGGGCGCCTAGGCGCCGCCTAGGCGCCAATCGGCCCCCAACCGCTCCGAGTTTGTGCGAATCGGCTAGTTGTGGCGGGTGGCCGCCTAGGCGGCGCCTAGGCGCCCTGGGCGGTGCCTAGGCGGCCTAGGCGGTACCCAGGCCAATTTTTTTATTTTTTTAAAGAAAATTTGATATAAAAAATATAGAAAAGGTGGGATTTGAGAAGAAATTAGGGTTGTGGACGAGCATATACATATTGGTTGTTCTGGGATATTTATTTGATTAAATAGTTGCGTTGGTTGTTGAAAATATTAAAGGTTGCACTTGGTTGGCCTGAAGATGTACTTTTTGACGTGAGCATTGGTGCATGGACTGGTGTTCTTCCAAACTACTTGATGAACAACCATGAATTTCACCATGATATTCATAATGAGCAAGATCATATTAGCAAGCTTATATCTTTGAGGAAGATGTTAAGCATTTCCACACGGTCAATTTAAACACTTTATGCTTCTTGTCATTTTGAATTATATGATTAAGTTCAGAGGAAATATTACTGTCATTTTGTTACTAATCCACTATAGTCAATGTTTAATTGGTTGGTATATACCTGTTTTATTATACTTTTAGTAGGCGAAATGATAGAAATATCTTAAGCTAAGGGCCCAAAGGAGAAGCATACATTTATTCATAATACCATTAACTGGACTCCTTATAAACAGTAAAAACGCCTAGGCCCCGCCTAGGCCCCGCCCAGGCCGCTTAGGCGCTAGGCGATAGTTCTCCGCCCGACTGCCGCCTAGCGATTTTTACAACCTTGCCCTTGAATGCAAAGAAATAGTTTAAAATTCGCTAGTTTAATTTTAAATTGGTTTTATTTCTTCCAAATAACTATAATTATTAGGGCGGACAAAAAAAACCCATTATTTTTATATTTTAGGATATAAAGTATTATATTTTGGATTTAAATTTTGTAGTTAAATTTTCTTTAATTTTATAAGCATAAAATATCTATAAAAAATACAAATCTCAAACTCATTCAACTCAACTAAATTTGAAAACTTTGGACTAGAAATTCTTTAAAAATTCAAATTCAAATTGAAATTTTTTATTCATTCAAGTTGAATTGGAGAGAGTTTAAAAAAAAAATAACACACTTTATCACGTAATGTATCTTCAATGATTTTTTTATGAAACAAATATGAATAGTGAAAAAATGAGTTATCTTTTGAACTTAATCAACTAAATTTTCATTTAATTAAAGAACCATATCAAACTCTAGTTGTCCCTCAACACCCAAACTAAAGCCGAGAGAGAAGACACAAAGGTTGAAAAGAAGCTCGACATGATTTTATCAAATCCTAATTTTCTTGCAGTTTACTTGCACGATATCTTGGTTTCTAACTTAATCACAAAATTTAGAACATGCAAGAAATTTTCTCCAATGTTTTATCCTATTTAAATTTCTGTATTTTAATTATATTTTAATAAATATTTAGAAGACTAATTAAGCTAAATCAAACAATTATTTTGACTTTTCGAGTCGAGTGAAAGTGGATCTAGGGTTAGGTGAAGTCCATTAAGTAGACATGGTGGTTAGGATAAGGTAGATTCTAATCAAGCTCGATTTGGATTTATTTTGAGTAGCTTAAAATTAAACCAAGTTTAGATGATAATATTATGGTTCAATCGTATTTAATTAGACTACTAATATTTTTGCAAGGTCAAGAATTATTTTAAATTTCTACCTCTTTTCTCTCCACATATTCCCCTCCCTTTGTCCTAATTGCTCTATTTCTCTTGTTGTTCGTTGTGCCCCCATTACCCGCCCATCATTAGTCACCTATTGCCCATCACTCTTACTCTCTCAATCGTACTATTCTCTTAGTTCTCCTTCTTGTACATTCTCTTTCCTCTGTTTTCTCCTGTGGTCTCTCTTCTCTCCCTCAGTCTCTCAATTTCTATCGTGCAACGCTCTGCTTTAGTGTCCTAGCTATCTTACGTGTTGATCTATGAGCACAATAATCAATTTTGCCCGTGCAGATCAGCACAGCTCTCCACTTCAATTGTTGGAAGGGAGTTGCCTATGTAAAACCTTAAGGAACAATTTGCAATGCAAATCGTGTGACGCAATGGACAACATCATTAAGAGGCATTTAACACATAGGAGATCATGTGAATTGTTTGTTTTGATATCATGTAGATAGGAAAATTAATACACGTTATTCAACCCTAGGTAGTACTCTCTACCCGTGTGAATTATTGTATTACAACACCACAAACATGACCATATATATTTACAATATCAGAAGTAGCTCCTAGATAGTGATCAGAAGGTCACTATTCTTATTTTTCAAATTTTGTTGTCACTAAGTGAAACATACGGGGAAAAAATGAAGTTTGTTAGATCTGAGTATCACTTTATAGCTTGACATGTTTTTACACCTTGCATATGTGGATTGGTGAATATTGGATTCCCATTAGTTTTTAGTTGGATAGTAGAACTTTATTTTCAAGTGTTTTTAGTGTAATCGTAGCTAAGATTTTACAATATTAAATCAAGCATGATGGTTAAACTGAGTTTTTTTGGATGAGCATATATATTGATTTAATGGTGTATGATTAAATGAACTTGGATAAAATTAATCAGTGCTCTATTATCAAAGGATGTGACTAGGTTCTATGGTGCAGTTAGTATTTTCTTTTGGTACTTGTTTTTTCTTGGTATCATGGTGTTGAATTATTGACTTGAATTTGCATATATTTTCTCTAATTTGTATTTTGCACATTAGTACATGACTTAGTAGTACAGCTACAACGAGATTGTGGATGGCATCATGGCAAATAAAATAGTATTGTGTGGTTGTTATACATAGCTGATGGATAAGTGATGTATAACAAGTGTTATTAACTATGTTGTGCAGTGCATGAAGGAAATCAAAAGAATGTGTCGCTCAAATATCTAATAAATTACTGTGGATGGACATTTAATGTTTAGTCTAAGCATACAGGATGTAAGTTTGAACTGTTGTAGGGTTGGGTGTCGAGTTATGTATTACTTAAGCTAATCTAAAAATCAAACTAAAGCTATGTTATGTTTAAGGATGACTAGACACACCAAACCTCACAAAGAACCTCGATTTGCTTGTTATCACGTGTTTGGCATGTTGTATTTTAGTCATTCTCTTGCACATCCTTGTGATACCATTTTACAAGTGATTATAGTCCGGTTACATTTATCCGGTGAAATTGTAGGATCTTTGTTGATTATGTCATTATGAGGTATGGTATTTGGATGTTATTTATTGGAGACATGAACATTTCATTTTAATGCAAGTTGATAGTTGATGATAGTCACAATTAAGCATTATGGTTGTTTTTAGTTCATACTAATCTATTAATGGCATCGTCATCAATGACTTCAACATTTTTTTAGAACAGCTGCAATAGACTTCAAGGTCAATGTACATGAGAAACACCTAACTGCCTTGGCACTTGAGGCAGCAATATGCGATTATGGTGATAGGTAAAATCATACCTAATCATAGCGTACCTCTTCATAGTAAGCATTGACTATCAGTCCAAAGTGTGTACAAGGAAAGCAAATTTTAGTCCACCTCGTTAATGATTTAAATTTGCATGCCTGTTTGAGAGCATTAAGGACAAAACAACCAAGACTTATATTTTGAGAAATTGAAAATTCATGTTGATATCTTGATCCTGCACTCAATTTAGTTGGTCAAACTATAGCTAGTGTTTAATGCACTTATTGCATACAGTTGTGAGATTGATACAAGTCGCACACATTCTTTTAGTGGTAACTGTGCTCTATTCTTATATTATATATAGTCTAAGGATTGTAAGCTAGAATTTAGTGATAAAATTCTTTTGGCGAGGCTTTTATTGCTAAATTTCACCTAGTTTAATATTATAATAGGCATGGACTTGTTATCTACTAACCATAGCAACGTGGAGCACAATTCAGTGGTGCGGTCCAGTGTAGAGGCAGAATTCCGAGCAATGACTCAAGGTATGTGTTAATTATTTTGGTTGAAGATCCTCTTAAAAGACTTGAATATCAAGTGGGACGGTCTAATGAATCCAATAGGGCACTAGCGAAAAATGAGAAAATAAAGAAGCGATAAAAGAGGTATTTTTATCAAGTTTTTAACGAAGGGTTAGGTAATCAATTTAGCTTAGGAAATTCAATGAGGTAGTAGGAGCATAGAAATTTAAATTTTTTTTAGATAATTCAAATTTCAAAAGTAGAACGGGCATTAAATAGAATGAAAAATTGAAAAACAATTGGACCGGATGACATTTTAATAGAGGTATGAAAGTGTCTAGGGACGTAGGATATTAAATAGCTTACAATATTATTCAATTTGATATTGAAAACGAATAGTTTTCTATGTAAAAACAAATGAGACATAAAATTATATGAATTATAGAAGCGTTAAGTTAACGAGTCATAATCAAAAAGACCAAAGTGATCAAAAATAATTTTGATTCATGGCTAAAAGGTCAACAATAGAAATTATATATCTTCTTAGATAATTGATTGAAAATTATCGAGAAAATAAATAAGACTAACACATGATATTCATTGACCTAGAAAAAACTTTTGATAGAGTACATAGAGTTATAGAAAAAAGTATTAATGTAGTGTATGTTGAACAATTAAGAATAAATATGATAATGTAAACAAAAGTAAAGACCTCAAGCACATTAGCGTTTCCTATAAAAATGGAGTTATATAGAAGATTGATTATCTTTTTCCACTAGTTATGAATAAACTCACTCCTCACATCCAAGATAAGTTATCTCATAATGCATGTTGTTTGCAAATGGCATTGATTTAGTTGATGAGAGTCGTAGAGGAGTAAATGTTGAGTTCAAGTCTTGGTGGAAGACACTAGAAGTTAAAGGTTTAGGCTTACTAAATTGAAGATGGTATATTGAATTTAAGTTTAATAGTAGTAGGTGTAGCAAGACAATTGTTAAGATAGGAGATAATAAATTATCTATTAACCAAATATCTAAGATCATTTTTGTAGAATGATGAAACGGTTGATAGAGATATTTTACATATGATACAAGGAAGATGATTGAAATGGAGGAGGTCGTCAAGTATTTTTTTGTGATCATAAGGTAGTTTTAAAACTTAGCAGTTAGACCTATTATATTATATAAAGCTAAATATTGAGCGACGAAGAGAGCACAAGAATAGTCGTAAAGATGAAAATGTTAATATGAATGTACGAACATACAAGGATAAGACAGGAAATGAGAACATTAGAAAAAAATTTAAGGTTGTACTAATTAAGGGAAAACTCTAAGAGACGGATTAAAGATTGTATGGACATATATTTAGGAGATTAATAATTGTCTCAATTACGTTAAGTTGACAAATACACACATTACTCGAGAAAAAGAAAGACAAAAGAAAACTTACTTAGAAATGACAAAAAAGAATAATTCATTTAAATATAGATGATTATATAGTAAAGGATTGGACCAATAGAATACAAGTCATAAAGATAAGAATGTTAAGATGTATGTACGGACATACAAGAATGGATAAGATATGAAATGAGAACATTAGAAGAAAAAAATCAAGGTTGCACCTATTAAGGGAAAACTCCGAGAGACGGATTAAAAATGGTATGGACATATATTTAGAAGATTAATAATTGTCCCAATTAAGTTATGTGAGATTATGATAAAAACACACATTAATCAAGAAAAAGAAATACAAAAGAAGACTTACTTAGAAATGATAAAAAACGAATAACTCATTTAAATATAAATGATTATATAGTAAAGGATTGGACCGAATAAGAATCCGTATAGTCGACCCCATTTAGTGGGAAGGTTGTTACTGTTATTGTAAAAATATGAGGACCTACTAAGAGAGTGCCTAGTCACACAAATAAATAGCTAACATGGTGGATGTCAATAGAATTATCATAATGAAAATAAATTCTAACTCGCACACTAGGATCCGAAGTCATAAGGGTCATGAAAATGTAAAAGATTAAAACATATTATATGATGACTAAAACCATAGGTAAAATATTCCATGCATATGGTGCAAGATGACTCAAGTAAAATAATAAGTAAATTATTTCATGCATAAAGTGCAACACCATCTAAACATAGTCCAAAAAAAGAAAATTCCTTTTCCATCTACAAACCTTATATAAGCCATCGTATGTGTATACTTTGCCACAATAGCTATTTCGAGATTCATGTCCACGAACAACTCGAACAGACAAACCAGATTCAAAGCTATTCTGCAGAGGGGAAAATATGATATCATGAAACTAAGAGAGCATAAATTATATATATATATATATATATAATATCATAAACTAATAGAGCATAAATAAAAATATAACAAAAAGTTCAACAACTTTTGATTGGCAAGTTCCCCAAAATAAAACTAAAAAGAGACATCAAAAATATTTGTAGTTAAGCGAGTCAAGTTTCATACAAATAGAACTCTAAAATAAGTATAAGAATACATAATCTAGGAATCACTTTTCGACTCCAAATAAATTTATCCTATAACATAATATGGCTCTCTGGGGAAAAAAAAAAGAATTGAATGAGATGGAGTAAATCACCAAGAGCAATCGTAGTTTACTTATTTTGCATAAGTAGTGGGCAAAAAAATGTAGCAATGTCCCCTAGCTCGACTAAATTAAAAAATAGATAAATGCCAACATTAAATACTCAAAATGGCAAGAACATCGCCTGTAAATATCAACTACAAATAATTATTGTCAGGTACCAATATGGCTATGCAAGTTAAAAATAGTAAATTAGCCTTTAAAAATTCCTAAACACCACTTGATTTCCAAAAGGTAGTTTAACTCAAAGTTTGAATTAAAGTAAATCAGCTAGATGCCATATAAAAACGGAAAAATGTGTTGACATCAAGATTTAAGTGTCTCAATTTCTTTTAAGTACATAGCTCCAATTGAGAATATAGTTGAAGAGCATACTTAAATATTTTAAGAACTACTGAGAAAAAAACATTCAGCATATCTTCATAGTTTGCAGAAAGCAGCATCAATAGTGCACTTAAACAAACCTTCAATGCCAAATTACCACGTTCCAACTTTTGATCCTTGATTTGTTGCTTATTTCCAAGAAGATCATGTCCACCCTGACCAGTATACAGAATTTCATTTGCATTATCAGTGTCATCCTCATACATTCCTGACAACACTATGCACACAGCGAGTGGAAAAGTAACACCCTTATATTGTTCCTGCCAAATAGGAAAGAATAAATAATAAAGTTATGCAGAGTATTTTGTAACACCAAAACATAGCAGAAAATATGGAATTCCAATATCTTGTGACACAGGCATAGAATACCTAAGCATATCCATTATAAGATGTTATTGTTGTAAATAAAAAAACCTTTCAATTGTATTAAACTGAGACCCTTTACACGACTTAATGACACAAAAATAGGAAAAGACCCAACTACCCTTGTAACTCACAACACTCCCCCTCAAGTTGAACATATATATCAAACATGTTTAACTTGATAAGGGCAGAATTAAACACAGCTTAGGGTATAGCTTTTGTAAACATATCAGTAAGTTGATCCTCAGATTTAACATAAGGTAAACATAGCTCTCCAGAATCAAGTCTTTCCCGAATAAAGTGGCGATCAATCTCAATGTGTTTGGTCCGGTCATGTTGAACTGGATTATTTGCAATATTGATGGCAACTTTGTTGTCGCAATACAGCCTGAGAGGTAATTCAGCCTTTAATCTCATGTCTTCCAACAAAAAACTCACCCATAATATCTCTGCAAGACCATGTGACATGGCCCGATATTCTGCTTCTGCACTGGACCGTGCACAAACACTTTGTTTCTTACTTCTCCAAGTTACCAAGTTTCCTCCTAAGAAGGTACAATAGCCAGAAGTGGATCTTCTATCATCTCTAGAACCAGCCCAATCAGCATCAGAATAACATTCCACTTTCAGATTATCACCTCCTTTAAACAGTAAGTCTTTTCCTGGACATGACTTTAAGTATCTTAAAATCCTATCAACGGCCTTCATGTGGAGAGTTTTAGGAGCATGCATATACTGGCTTACTACACTAACAGCGTAGGTAATGTCAGGCCTAATCATAGACAAATAGAGTAATTTTCCAACCAACCTTTGATACGTTCCCTTTTCTAAATTTGTAAGATCTTCCCCAGTAGAACTAGTAAGATCATGGCTTACTTCTATAGGTGTCGATGCTGGCAGACAACCCAACTTCCCTGTCTCCTTGAGTAAATCCAACACATATTTTCTCTGACATATATAAATTCCCTCTCGAGATCGAGCAACTTCAATACCAAGGAAGTACCTCAATAGTCCAAGGTCTTTAATTTCAAACTCTGATATTAACTTAGACTTAAGAGCTTGGATTTCAATCTCGTCATCACCCGTAATTATCATATCATCAACGTAAACCAAGAGAATGGTACTTCTGCCCTCTTTTCTTTTCACAAAGAGTGTATGATCAGTATTTCCTTGTTTAAAACCAAACAATGTCATGGCTTTACAGAACCTATCAAACCATGCTCTGGGGGATTGTTTAAGTTCATACAAAACTTTTATCAACCTGCAAACCTTTCCTTTTTGTTTCAATTCCAGGAGGTGGTAACATGTAAACCTCTTCATGAAGGTTGTCATTCAAAAAAGCATTTTTCACATCTAGCTGAAATAGCGGTCAATCATATTGAGAAGCAAGAGAAAGAATCACTCTGACTGTTTTGAGTTTTGCAACTGGAGCGAAGGTCTCCAAATAATCCACCCCATATGTCTGAGTGAATCCCTTGGCAACAAGTCGAGCTTTATATCTGACTACTTCACCCTCTGAGTTATACTTGATAGCATAGACCCACTTAGAACCAACCAAATTCTTCCCTTTGGGGGATCTACTAATTCCCAAGTACCATTCTTATTAAGAGCCTCCACTTCTTCATTCATTGCTTCCAGCCACCTTGAGTCCCTTACAGCTTCATAATAAGAAGGTATGACATGATTTGATAGCTGTGAAACAAAGGCATGATATGAAGAAGATAAACGAGAATAAGAAACGTGGTTAGAGATAGGATGTTGAGTACATGACCTGACCCCCTTCCTAACAGCAATTGGAAGGTCCAACTCATTCATACTTAGGGGTGCGATTGGTTCAACCAATGAGGATACAGGATCAGGAGCCAGAGCTTCCGATTCAGCTAGCCGATCAGTAGTGGGTCCTTGCTTATGTCTTCGTCGCTTGTAAGTAATAATTTCTGGTGAAGCCTGCGAGCCCAATAATGGAGCATCATCTTTTTGATTTTCCATGCCATCCAGTGAAATAGGAGAAGGAACCACTTGAGGAACAAGGGAAGAGATAAGATTCTCCCCCTGAGGACGAGTCTGGGGAGAATAATAGGACTCGGACTCAAAAAAGGTAACATCTTTCAAGACACATCTAGTCCTAGTAACAGGATCAAAGCATTTGTAACCTTTCTGGCAAGTGGAATACCCTAGAAAAATTCCCCGTATAGAGCGAGGATCAAGCTTAGAGGATTTGGGACCAAGAACATGAATAAAACAGAGGGAGTCAAATACCCGAGGTGTAAGGGAAAACAATGTTATGTCAGGACGAAGAATAGTGAGAGGGGACCGACACCCGAGACCTTTTGATGGTAGACGATTAATGATATAAGCAGCAGCAAGAACAGCATCAGCCCAGAAATATTTTGGTAAATGGCGTTGAAATAATAATGCCCGTGTTGTTTCAAGGATATGACGATTCTTTCTCTCAGCCACTCCATTTTGCTGTGGTGTGTAGGGACAAGATGACTCATGAAGAATTCCTAAATCCTCTAGAAAGGTATTTAGAGACTGTGCAAAGTATTCTCGTGCATTATCAGATCTAAGAGTTTTTACTTGAGTGTGGTATTGAGTTTCAACCATTTTGCAATAATGTTGAATAAGTCGAGGAACTTCGTCTCTGCCTCTCATTAAATAAAGTCATGTACAGTGGGTGTAATCATCAATAAAAGAAATAAAGTATCTATAGCCATCCAAAGAAGGCATAAGAGAGGGAACCCACACATCTGAATGAACAAGGTCAAACGGAGACGAACTTTTATTCATAGACTCAGAAAAATGAGTTCTACAATGTTTGGATAACTGACAAACTTCACATTTAAGAGACTCAAGAGAAACAGAAGAGATTAGGAAAGAGGACCTTTAATGACCGAAAAGATAAATGTCCCAAACGAGAATGTCATAACATGATTTCTTGATGCTCATTTTCTGAACACTGGGTTGTAGACTTCAGAGCAGTTGTTGTTCCAAAATGATAGTAATAAAGACCGCCTACCTCACAGCCAGTCCAAATCGTTTGTTTGGTCTCGAGATCCTGAAAGACACAATGATCAGGGAAAAAGGTCACTGAGCAGTGTAATTGTTTAGTAATACTACTAACAAAAAGTAAATTAAGAGAAATAGAAGGGACATGAAGTGCAGAGGATAGGATAAAGTGGTCTGCCAGTTGTATGGAACCTTTTCCAGCCACAGTAGCTTTGGTGCCATCAGCGATAGTCACTTTATCCTGCCCAGAAGACAAAGAGTAGGAATATGATCCGTAGCTCCTGAGTCAATGACCCAGGGGATACAAGATCGTGACGCATCAATACTTAATTCCAGACCACAGATACCTGTGTGCACTTGAGACGAATTGACAGAGGATGAAGTCTGAAGTCGCGATAAAAGGTGCTGAAGATTAGCAATATCAGTAGATGACAACTCAATATTAGAAGGTACCGAGGAATTAGTAGTCTCCCCATCCACTAATTTCTGGGCAGCAAGATTTCCACGACTAGGAACTTTCTTGTCACTGAATTTGAATTTTTCAGGTTTTTTCTCTGGATATTTCTCCCAACAAAAAAACTGAATCATGATTAGACCTCTTGCAGTGCCGACAAAATTTTCCACCTTTTCCTTTTGTCCCGCCAGACTTGAGCTTGTTAGAAGAACCAACAAAAGCAGATGTTTCCCCAATTGGAGTGCTTGCTGCAGAGATATTACCTTTATTGTTCATGGTCCTTCTCCTGCCTTCCTCACTCAGAATTTTGTAATAAACTTGTTCTAAGGAGGGAGTAGGATCAAGACTAAGAATTTGTACTTTTAAATTTTCAAACTCTGTATGAAGCCCATCAAGAAACTTAGGGGGCGTTTGGTTTGCATTTTCCAGTCTGTTTTCTATTTTCATTTTCTGTAGAAAATGCGGTTTTCTGGAAAATATGTTTGGTTTGCATTTTCCAGCTTTGTTTTCCAGAAAAAAACATAGCGTTTTCTGGAAAACTGGAGAATGAAAAAAAGTCATTTTCCAGAAAATTAGAAAATGCGGTTTTCTGGAAAATGAAAATGGAAAATGGAACAAACCAAACGCCCCCTTAATGATTCTGTCCTTCTCCAGAAGCTTCAGATATCTCTGATAATCATCAGTGGAAATCCAATTATCCATCCTGTAGTAGTCAAACTCATCCCATAGCCCTTTTAGAGCAGCAAAATAATTTGTAACAGACATAGAACCTTGCTCAAGTTTAAAAATTTGACTACTTATCTGATAAGTACGCAGCATATCATGTTTGCGTCCATACATTTGCTCCAACGTCCTCCACATATCAACAGCTGTTCTTTTGTGAAGAATGACCTGTTTGATGCCAGAACTTACAAAATTAAGTATCCAAGTCATTGTCAAAATATTGTCTCGCCTCCAAGTACGAAAACTGGGATCTTTCTCATCTGGTTTCACTTTTGTACCGTGAAGAATATCAAGTTTATCATAGCCTTCAACATAAAGCTCAACAGCAACTGCCCACGATGCATAATTTGTCTCGGTCAATTTTTCCGAGGTTATTTGAAGACCAGGTCCTCCGGTTCCTGTCATTGTGAAAATTGGTTGTACCTGTCCAGAGGAAGTCAAGGGATCTGTAGACATCCCAGAACTCTCCCCATAGGTGTCTGCCATAGAGATGGAACTTTCCCAGTTCGCTGCTGGTGGCAACCTTCACTGCCGGAAACTGCTGCTGTGAAGATTGTTGTTCGCTTCTTTGAAAAACGGGAGATCAGAGAAGAGGAGAGATGGCTGGCCCGTGCTGCTAGAAACTGCTGTTCGTTTCTTTGAAAGCTCGGGAGATCAGATACCAGGAAGCTCTGGAGATCAGAGAAGAGCAGAGATGACTGGCGCCAGCCAGAGATGAGAAAGAAGAGATGGTGGCACTGTGGGCGTTTGAAGAGACTGCGGACGTTGGCGAGAAGAAGCTGCAGAGAGGAAGACGCCACGGGAAGAAGTCTGCCGAGAAGAACCAGCAGAGACGGCACCGGCGGAAAGGAAGCCTAAGGGTCGGCCAGCGCCTCCCTCTTCACGGGCGTGCGAGCCAACTGCATCCAGTGACAAGAAGAAGCTGATGTGCAGATTCGCCTTAGCCAAGCGTCACGATCGTGCCTGCGCCTCAGTCGCGACAAGAAGAAGAAGCCGATGAGCAGATTCGGCTTCGTCAGGCTCGCGATCGTGCCTGTGCCTCAGTCGTCTTCCCTCCTTAGTCTTCTCCTCTCCGCGAAGAAGGTGGACTTGACATCGACACCGCGTCGAAGAGGCGTTGGAGAGGAGATAGTGCAACACCTTGGCTCGCGTCGGATAGGCGTCGGAGAGGCGTGCTCGAAGAGAGAAAGGCGGCGTCTTGGCTCGCGTTGGAGAGGCGTACTCGAAGAGAGAGCGGCGGCGCGTGTGTGGGCGAAGAAAAACAGCTTCAAGGCTTCTGACGGCGCCGTGCGTGAAGGCAGAGAGGAGAAGTCGCGATAAAAAGAGAGAAAAGCACCGTGCGAGAAGGCAAAGAAGAGAGAAAGTGACGGCGGCGCGCGTAGGGGAAAAAAAATTAGGTTTTTGATAATCCTTGCTCTGATACCATGTTGTAAATAAAAAAACCTTTCAATTGTATTAAACTGAGACCCTTTACACGACTTATATACTTGCAAACTCTAATGACACAAAAATAGGAAAAGACCCAACTACCCTTGTAACTCACAACAGTTATACATGTCACAGATCAAATATCAATTCTAGTAAGAAAAAATAACTTAAAACCGTATTCAAGATGATTAATCCTATTGTCTTAGTTTATCATAAAGAAAAATATAAATTTATGTATATTTAAACTATTTAAGGATGTTTATACAACTTTTGTTGAGTTCTAGACTGCTGAAAGAATGTAATAAGACAATAAATTTTTCTGTAAAATTATGTTAAAGAAGTTAACAAAGTTTCAAAAAAGGAGTCTCATAAAATAGAAATAATGCTAGATAATATGGGGTATCTGAAAACTGTATTTAATAAAATTGCAAGAAAAAAAAAGATACAAATTCATGAAGGAAAAAAAAAATCATGAGTTATAAATTAGTACATTCAATAAGATTGTGGTCTAGAGTTTAACTAGCCTTTGATTGGTATTAATTGAGTTTGATTTACATTGTATTTTATTTATTATTTTTCAGGATTTGTTTTTTTGCAGATAAAGGCAATGGTGGTGAAGGAGGCAACAACCTCAAGCTCAAACAATTGAAGGTCAAAGGAACAAATTCTTGTTGATCTCATACGTTGAATAAACAATAATCTATTTAAGAAATTAATAAATCTCATTGGGTTATTATGATTTGAATATGTTTCTTAGATCTGTAGTGATCCTTAATCGAACCAAGATTGTGGGAATTGAGTTGTATATAAACATTGGGCAATTAAACTGTGAACTTTAATTTGCAAAGTAGCAATCTATCTGGCAAGGAGCTCTTCCGGAGATATCACAAGCATCTCCCCTAGATCCATTATGAAGGTTGACCTTCAGAAGGACTTCGACTAAATTCATTGGGAGTTTCTACATGAGGCGCTTATTGATCTGCAATTTCCTATGAAGTTTATATCTTAGATAATGGAGTGTGTGACCACTACATTCTCTCAAGCCATTAATGGGGTCTTTTGGATTCTTCAAAGGAGCTAGAGCATTATGGCAGGGGACCCTCTTTATCCTTACTTATTTGATATCTGTACGGAGATCCTTAGGCAATAGATACAAGAGTGCATGGTCAGTTCAGATTTCAAATTCCATCCTCGATGTGGTCATCTTAGACTGGCACACGTGGCAAACACAAATGACTTATTATTATGCAGTCCAACAATGGGCATCAGTAAGAGTATCATCTTCTTGTTTGCAGATGTTTGGGGTGACTATAAGGCTTCATGTTAATCACCGGAAGTCAAGCATATATCTAGATGGGGTGGATGACTCAACGCGCATACGACTTCTTTCTCTTACAAGCTTCTAGGAGGGAAGTATACCCTTTCGATATTTAGGGATATCTCTTGTCACTGAGCGTCTACGAATGTCGAACTACAACCCACTTCTTGACTCTCTAGTGTGACAAATTAACTTCTAGCTGAAGAAGACGCTTTCTTATGTGGGAAAAGCACAACTCATCACCTCAGTGCTACAAGTAGTGGCGTGTTTTTGGCTTATACTACCTATCCCCTTGGTATTGATCGCAATTATAGCATTTGCAAGACTTTTAGGTGGTAGTCCAAACATCATCGATGTCTTGGGTGGATATATACAAGCCCTAAGAAGGGAGGTTGGGATTCCGCAACTTGAAATCTTGGAATCTTGTCTTACTGACTAAGGTACTTTTGTGAATACAAACGAAGGAGGATGCACTTTGAATCAAGTGGGTGCATCATACCTATTTGAGGTGGGCAGGCATATGGATTTAAAAGGCGGTGCACTCTGATTCTCTGTTGATCAAGCGGTTGTTGCATATCTATAACCTTATCCTTACTGCCACTGGTCGTCAACAGGTGTTATGCAGAGGTTGGCAAATTGGTTTGAGCCGGATGGAGTTGTAGCTAAGGCTTATGACTTCGTTAGGCGTCCTAGTACTAAGAAGCCCTGGTTGCGGACAGTGTTGAAGCCCAATATCCAGCCTAGCCATGTAGTTACACTTTGGATGTCGGCTCAGAGGCGACTTCCCACCAAAGACAAACGGGATTATTTGGAGGATCGATGTTGTGTCTTTTGTAGGCAGGAGATGGAGACGTAGAAGTACTTGTTCTTTGGGTGCCCTCATGTAGCGTTCTTATAGCGGAGGATCAGAGAGTGGCTACATATATGGCAGGAGATGTCTACCTACGGATGGATGCTACAAGTTTTTGGGTATTTCTTCAAAGGTGGTCGTCTCTTGACTAAAGCCCGACATCTTGCAATGACAGCTATATATACTATGTATCGATAGTTAGGAACAATTGTATATTTGATGAGGGATAATTGAAGAGTGAGAAGATTTTTAAAAATATACAAATTCATGTTTACCGGTCATTGGGAGTTGTTTCTGATTTGACATTACGTCAGACATGAGACGTTCTTGATTTTCGAATATTATACTCTAGATTTGGTTTTGATATATACATTTTACTTATCCAAAAAAATTATTATAATTAATAAATAAATCATTTTATTTAGTGTTAGTCGGCTCATGCGAATTATTATTGTCCGCAACGACACAAGGCTTTATGTGAAGATAGTGACCAAAACAATGAGCTAGACCCCTCATGCAACACTTGCACTATTGGTGCAATAGACCTTTGGTCAAGGTGGACCTAGCTCAAATTGGTTCGAGTTGGATTTCGATGTTTGACCAATATATTTGATGTTTGAGAGCGAGATGAAAGTGAAAGGAGAAATTATTGAAGAGGAAGATTGATGGTGCAATAGACATCGGATCTATTACGTGTTGATCCCCCCCCCCCTTTTTTTCTCCTCTCCTGGTTTTCTCCCATACATGTGAATCGACGCTCGCCGGCTATTCTCTTCGTTGCCATGCGCACACGAAAATGCCACCACGCATCGCCGACCGACTCTCCTCTTCTCTCTATCTATTCTCTTCTTTCCCGTCTGCTCTTCACAACTGCAACAGCTTTCCCTCTTCTCCTCCTTCCTCTTACCCATCAAAAGCAGCAACAGCGTAGCATTTTTGCTGCTTTTCTCCTTCTCCAGCAGCCAACAACAGCAGCTAGGGCTGCTGCCTTTTTTCCCCAGCCAGCAGCCTCTCCATCTCCCTCTCTTTCTCTTCTCCCTTGCTCCCTGCTGTGCTTCCTTGCTGTCCCTGTTTCTTGGCAGCAAGCAACACTAGTTGCTGCCCTCTCCCAGCAACAAGAGCAGCAAGCTGCTGCCTTCTTTTCCAGCCACTCACAGCAGCCAACTTGCTGCCTTTTTCCAGCAACCGCAGCATCCTTTGGTTTTCCCTCTCCTTGCTCTCCTCACATCTCGGCAACAGCCACCTGAGAGACATCTAAAGCCATCAGCTAAGAGGGAAAAGTTCTTTTCCCCCATCATTGTTTCTCGTTCCCTTTTCCAACCACAGGAGTTATATTTTATTTTAAGCGATTTCTATTTAGGATGAATAAATAAGTAGATTGTAGTAGAGGTCTCGTGTAGGAATGAGAATGATTGCGAGGTAGCGAGCTCAAAAATAATCCATAGACTTCCAAGTCTTAGATAATGATTAGATTTTATGTTATATTTTTATTGGAAATCATTTTGAGTATTTGAATTACTTGCATATGATACTTGTACATACGAGCTCCAGTGGAGCACAGTAATCTACCGACACTCGTCACTTTTGCTGTATATAAAAGTAGGTAAATTGTGACCACTCGTTATAAATTCCCGTGTACATGAATAAATAGATTAATTGGGCTATGTATATGCTTGTATCACTGTTTTCACAAATGCGATTACAATGATTAAAAAATAGTGAAATGGGTTTGAAATAATTAAACCAGGGGTAAATAATTGATGTTATTTCATATTCACATGTGGGTTTCATATAGGGATTAAGATGTAACGGGTTGTTTTAAAATCAAAATAGATGTTTTAACCGTTGATATCTTTCTTTATATTTGCTTGACCTTCCTTACTACTCTTCTTGATGACACTTGTAGCTTCTTATTTTATCACTTTTACCCATGAGCCTTATAATGATGAATGAACATACTAGGTTGGTCATCCGATTAACTGATAAAATCTGAAAATTGAATAATTGTGACAAATGGATAAAATGAAATCCTATATCGGAGTACTCGACCGGCCACATATTGTGGTAGCGTGGTCACCCATAGACTAGAGTATCTAACCACCCATATTTTGTTGTGGTAGCGTGGTCGCTTGAGTTTAATGGATATTGTTATATTCCACCAGTGAGGACGCTTTTAGCCTATACGTCAGATGACATTATTACTATAGGGACATTAGCTCCAGTGATTCACTTATTAATTGATTTATCAATTTTAGATCATTGATATGTATGTTGATACTCACATGATGATGATATTTATCCACGTAGAAATTATACCTTTAATGACCAGTATACTTGCTGATTAAATAATAACAATTAAGAATTTATCTTGATGATAATTCTACAAGAATATACATTTATGCATAAATTGAGAACATAAAAGAAAAACTGAAA
The DNA here is from genome assembly GCA_024364735.1 of Boesenbergia rotunda. Lineage (NCBI taxonomy): Eukaryota > Viridiplantae > Streptophyta > Magnoliopsida > Zingiberales > Zingiberaceae > Boesenbergia > Boesenbergia rotunda. Next base: position 473,239 of record JAGFNQ010007311.1, on the reverse strand, counting down.
GTTATGATAAGAAATTGTGCTTTCTTGACCTCTTAATAAGATGATATTCATTCACATCTATTCTAATTACCATTTAACAATTTGTGGTTACTGTATGCTTCTCTTGGCCTCCAGTTGTACAAGCATAAACACCCTTTTGATATTATAATTGATTTCATGGTGGCAAAAAGCGATTCGCTCGCCCCCAACACCCCCGCCAACCCGTCCCAATGCCAACACGAAAGAGGTAAATCACGGGAGCTACTAGCCCGGATGTTGTATAAACACCGTTTTGATATTATAATTGATTTCAACATGTATATATAGTTGCTCAGAGATCTCAACCTATTGAATCTTGGTTTGGTTTGCTTTTTATATGTTTTATTTTGTCTCTTGTTTTATTTGAATAGTTTCATTTTATAGAAAAAAAATGCTATGAATAAATAAATTAGATAAATTTCATGATCATTCTGGTTATATCGTATTTAGGTATCTTTCAATATATTGTCGCCGAGTGGGATACCTCTCAATATGTGTTACACCGTGAGGCGTGATGGAATTAAGGTTGGCCAAGATAGGTTTGGGCGTCATGGTTGAGCGAAAAGTTAAATAAGTCAAGGTTGATCGGATACTTGACAGTAGAGAAGTTCAAGTGGGGCGGGTTGACTGGATACTTGGCAATTAGAAGTCCAATAAGATTTAGCAAGGATGAAATCCAAGTGGATCACGATTGATCAGACACTTGATTTTAGACGAAAAGTCCAAATAAGTTAAGGAGGACCAGATGTTTAGCAATGACGAAGTCCTAATAAGTCATGGTTGATCGGATGTTAAGTATGAGATGAGAATTCCTGACAGGTTAAGGTTAACCAAATATTAGATCGTGGTGAAGTCCTAAAGGTTAACCAAATATTAGGCAATAGTGAATGATTGTGAAACGAGAATTCCGAACAAGTTAAGGTTAAACAAATACTCGACGGTGGAGAAGTCCTAAAGGTTGACTGAATATTAGGCAATGGTGAATAACTAGCAATGGTGAAATATATCAGTCAAGGTTGACTAGATGTTAGGCAAAGGAAGTATTGGCAGATCAAGATTGATCAAATGCTAAGCAAAGGAAGTCATGGTAGGTTGAGGTCAATCGGATACTAGACAAAGCGAGAATTCAACCTTGGTAAAGCTGAAACAGAGGTATCAATCGATTGCTATGGAATGCAATCAACTGATGACCCTTAAACCCCAAGTTCAAGATTTAAGGGGTTTTAGGGAGCTTGTGATATATGTTGTTGGGAATGAGTAATCGATTAATGACACTGTTAGGAGAGAATAGAAAATTTTGAATTCGATCAAGGCTCTCAACTGATGCAACAATAGTTGATTGATGTTGAATAACAGTCGACTGTTGTAATCAATGTTGAGTTGGAAAGAGTCATTTTTCAGGTGCAACATTCAAATTCCAAAAGCATAATCGATTGATGGTGACTTACCAGTTGATTGTTGAGTGGTTGTCAGTTATGACTACCGTTAGGTATCAACAATCAATTGATGACACTGTTACAGAGAAAAGAAAATTTATAACTCGATCATGGCTCTCAATTCTAGAAGAATAATCGATTGATGGTTAAGCGATTTTCAAATCTATAAATGCAGATTTCGTGGGACTTTCGGAAGTTGGTTCTTGGGAGTTTTGGAAGAGATTGTTATTGTATTTTTAGACATTCAAACGGCAATCCAAAGCAACTATACAACGAGCAAAGCGAGATTCATTTGTAAAGTTGTTTCATTTGCGTTGAATTTATTTGCATTTGTATCTTTTGTTTTCTTGTTTATATTATTTGTAAAGAACAGGAATTATAAGAGGTTTTTATACCATTGGAAATTGATTTGTTGTGCTTGTGTTGTTTTTGTTTTATATGTTTCTTTCTGCTGCATTTTAACTCTTTGTAGACCAACACAATGAACGATAAACACGACGAAAGAATCGCAATCTCTAGAGACTTTATTGATCCCAACATGCACAACGACAACGGTGTAACACAAGGCTTCCCTTGAGGCTTTTGCAAAGTGTGCACCTGTAGTAATGTGACACAAGCCTTCCATAATCAACACGTCAAGGGCTAGGGTTTGGTACTGCCTCTTCTCTTCTTCCTCAACTCCTTGATCCCCTTCTTTTGGTGCCTATGACACTGTGTTAACACAACACTAGTGCACCTCGTTCCAATGAGGGATCAAAAAACCCAACTCAAAATGAGATTTCAAACCTTCACATAAATAGATGCAGACCTATATATATGTATGTATATATATACAGGATGATATGTTGCTAACCCCCATGTGCGACGCCCTACGAGGCTGAGGAGAGCAACTAGAGGGTCCACCGCCTACTGCCATGTCTATATATATATATATATATATATATATATATATATATAGAGAGAGAGAGAGAGAGAGAGAGAGAGTCGCTATGCTACAGACTACCCACCGCACGCCCGACTCCAATTGCATTGGAAGGCGCCTCAAGTCGATTTTTTTTAAAACAATGATTGAGGCGCCTAGATTTGATCCAAAGCCTCAATTTATTTATTTTTCTTTTTTGATTTTTTTAAAAATCAAAATTTTCTCAAATATAGACCCTAAATACATTACTATATCCCGTTAACACCTAAAATTTTTCTTTTTTAATTAATTTTAGCTTGAACATTATAACTCAATCGGGAAGCTAGAACTCTAGAGGTAAAAGATCAACAACAGAGTGAGATTGTGTGTGTGTGTATAAGTTAATTAGTTGATTTTGTTCCGTCTAAAATGCAATGGGAGGCACGTGCATAGGCGCGCAACGGGCGGTCCGCAAACAAAGCGAGATTATATATATATATATATAAATTACATATGCATACCACGTCCTATATGATTCCCTTCTTAGTCTACCTACACAACCGTATATTCAGATGAAGCAAAGGATTTTTTAAAACCATGGTTATAAAAGACTAACCAATGATTACCTGTTTAGCATAAGACATCCCCATGTAGTCAATTCCATTTAGCCAATGGCTATGTATACCAATAACCACCATTTCAGCACGTGAATAGAATTGATGCCCAACATCAATACCTGACATACATAAAAGATCATTCAACACTTACTAACAAGTGATCATGAACATTCATCACACAAAAAAATGAAGAAATATTATTACAATCAAGTATAAAAAGGCAAATTACAATATCATACGTTAGGCATTCAGTTTGTTACCAACTGAAGTTTGGAACCTTTTCTACACCTAGACCTATCTACACCCATTCCATGAACTTAGAATTATGATTTTCAGTAGTTAAAGATTAGTAGGGTTCTAGTTCAGTGAAGTTCCAACTGAGTGGGGTTTATAAATTCAAAATTATTATGGTAAAGGTTTGCACTTGGCAGACAAATTATTTCATTCAAGTGGTGTTTTAATCAACTTGAACTACAAAATTATTTGGCTAAATTCAAAACACCACGTCACATCAAAAAAAGAGTTGAAGAAGTACATGGAGGATCAGAAGCATTTATTCTTTGGATACCCTACTATAGCATAGTTATGGAGGTGGATTAGAGATTGGCTTCACATGCGACAAGAGATGCCCACATATAAGCAGATGATGTAAGTTTTTGGAGATATTACCGTAGGAGCTGGATATTGGCAAAGGCTCATCATCTTGCCTTGTCTTCTATAATACATTATATGGAGGGCAAGAAATAATAGTTTATTTGGTGAGGGACAATTAGACAGTGAGAAGATTTTTAGGAGTGCAAATTCATATATATCTTTGAGAGTATACTAGGATCTAACACTATATCGGACATAAGTAGCTCCTAAAGGTCCATTCTTGTACTCCTGATTTGTGTTGTACTATTTTACTTATCCAAAAAAAAAAAGAAGTATCAAGAACGAGATTTTCCATTGCATTGCAAACTTCATATGTATATATGACACAATAAATATAACAGACGATGCAAAAATACAACACCGCATGAAACCTATCAAAATAAGCTTAATCTTGGAATGGCTAACCTGGAAGATGGCCTATTCTTTTCTCTGGATATAAAACAGATCTATTCTCCATCATCTGCCAAACAAAGTACTCACTTCAGTAAACCAGACACAAAAAATCAGAACAGTTGTTTTCTTCACATAGGACATTCACTATAGCTTTCACTATTGATGGGTTAGAATAAGCAGATAAACGGTGGCATATTCATCTTCAATATATACGACGAGAGTAATCTATGAGCTTTTAATAAATTCTAAAAGTTCACAGAAGCATTAGAAAACTTGACATCTGATCTTCAAAAGATCAAATCATGGGAATGATTATTCAGAATAAGATCATCCCAGTTACCAACATAAGATCATATGTATTTATTCACATATCTAACAACCAACATTATACACAGGTCCAAGGGCGTTGAACAATTTTGGAAAAGTTGCATCAAATGTAATTAGATAATTGGATTGTTTTGTCAAGTAATTGTCAGAATAAAGATTTAAATCACATTGCCAGGTTCAAGTTAACAGCGTAAAACCGCATGTACCTACCTCTAAAAAAATATCCAAGATAAGTGAAAAGTAACTCAAATAGGAAGATACCAGTCAGACTGGAACTAAAACCAACTTCAAAATACTTTGTAGTTTACATATTTAATACATGTGATGTGAGTACTTTTAGGTTCGTGATTATATATTGGATAATCTTTGTTTAGTTAGATTGATCATTTTAATATTTAATACCGATTTTAAGTTAGATGATTCCAACTAGTGACCTTGGGTTAGATTTGCATTTCTAATATATATTGTAGGTCATTGGAAAATGCTAAGTTTCAATAAATCAATAGAAGTAAAATTAAGGCAAGTGAAACTTTCATCTTGTCAAATTGTCAAGCTTGAAGGGTGATACCTTGAGAGTCTATTTGAACTCTATTTTAGGATTATGGGTGAAATAAAAATGCATTTTAACATCATTGCTTAATCTATTCATAAGCATCTAGAATAAAAGTCTGTCTTACCTAGAGAGCTTGTTCTTGGCATCTATCAACCGTAGCAAGACTATTTGAGTCAAAATTATAATTTCCATGCTTCCTATGGAGAACATGGATGGGGGATCAATGGTGATGACTTGAATAGATGAACTGCAAAATCAGCATCTTAAATATGTTTGGGAAGAGAGATCATTTTGGGTGTTTCATGTTCTGTTATTGATCAATGGTCCTTCATTGGTCAAGAATAATTCACACAGGAGTCAAACTTCGAGTCTGCATTAGCATTAATCCACTAGTTACCAGTCAGAAAACTAACAGAGATGGTTAGGTTTGTCTCTTATGATATGTATTTAGGAAACTAAACTTGTTTAATAGACCAAAACCAACTTGTTGGTTAGGCGATTAAAGTTTGACTAGTCAACCACATATATCTTCTGCCCAACCTAGCACCAGTGGACATCTTTTCGGTGACTAAGGTTTGTTTGGGCAAGTCTACAAAAATTATACTTTGTGCCGAAAGAATGAACAGAGCAAAGTCGACAAATAAAAAGATGCTAAAGATTTGTCATAAAAACTCACAAAACTTTATAAAGGTTCATCACAATCAAAGAGAGTGAAAAGAATCTGCTGAAGAATTAGAAGAATAACTTCAAAAAGAAGGATGATGAATATGTTGCTTGCATGCAAGCAAGATGAATTTGCAATGGATTGTATACTATTGATGAAAGGATTGACAGCCATGACATCTTGTAAATACATTGATAGAATTACCATGTAAACTCCATTTTGAACTTCAATAAGGATTTGTATCAAATATCCAAAGATACTTCTAATTGTATACATATTTTGAGCTACATGAAAGTTCCAACCCTTTTTAAAAGGAAAACAAGAAAAATATTGCTTTCTTATAGATGAAAGAAAAAAGAGGATCATCCAAGAAGAAGGTGCAACAACCAGCAGTTCATAATGATAGTTTTCTTCTTAGACTTTGACTGTTACTCAAATTTACTCAAATGATTATGCAATGATTCACAAGAATTCACACATTGTAAAAAAAAGATAATTCTAAGGATCAAGCACTCAAACTAATGGAAGAATAATTAAAATTGAAACCAAGAATAATGTTGCAAAAAAGGAAGAAAAAACTAATGAAAAAAATTCAAGGGCAAAGATGGCTTGCTATAGTTGCAGGAAGAAAAATCATTACAGAATTACAAGAACGAATGAATAGAGATAAAGAAAGACAAGTTTAAAAAAAAAAGAAAAAAAGAAAACAATCTCCGGTATATGGAATTGACAAGTGTCACACAGCCAATGAAGTTGAGCACAACCCAGACGCATCAAATATTTTCTATTGTGTTGAGCCAAGCATGGCACAGACTTTCATGGGCACATGACAACACCACGCAATAGCTAGCAAGAGACCACCAAAACCCCAAAATAATTTTTCTAAAAAATATTTAAAAAATTAGAACAATTGAAAAATCAAAAAAAAAAGGAAATAATTTTTTAAAAGAAAATTTTTGAAAAATTAAAAATAGGAAATTGAAAAATAGAAAGAAAAATAAATTCGCTTATTGCAACCCATGAGCAAGCCTTAAGTTTAAAGCATCAATTTTAATTACATATATTCTTTATTAAGAAACTTGTTTTTGAATAGAGTATTAGAGTGTATATAATAATTTAGGTATGCTCAATTAGTAGGTACATAACTACATGATGAACATAAAGCGAACTATTTTTTAATACGTCTAAGCAAGCAACCAAAGGACAGGCACAGAAATAGCATATAGCTTTTATGCACTTCAGTCTCCACTCAAAATTCTAGGACAGGCACAGAAATTGGCATCCAACATGAATCTCATGGATTACAACAACTTGAAGAGCCTCCCATGTCTATTGCTTTATTTCCTACATTTTCACCTTCTAGATTCACAGTCGTCTTAGTTATCCCTAGGGGTGGTCGGTACAGTATACGGAATCCTAAACCCATATACCCAAAAACTCAGTATAAAAAAAATCATATGGACACCGTACCAAAATTTTGATATACTAATTTCAGTATGGTATAAATTACATACTTTTTATATTAAAATTTTGGTATCGGTAAGGTTATGTGGTATACCGATATTAAATCTCATATCGATACCAAAAAATTCGGTATGATTTTCAGTATACCGATAATGTCGGTAAGATTTGGTATATTTCGGTATGGTAAGTATAGTGTCCCGAATTTTCAATAGTTTTTCACACCCCTAGTCATCCCTCTCTCGAAACTTAAAAGCAAATCGTTCTCAAATTTTTTTCCCAATCATCAACGTCTTGAATGTGAAGCATGTTAGTATGCTAGTTAGGTAAACATATAATACTTCATTTTCTGCACCATTTGCTTTAGTTCATTTGGATATATGGGGTATAATCGAGATAGCTCTATTTTTTGGTTTAGATATTTTGTTACCTTTATTGATAGTTACTCTAGCATGACCAAGAGTTTCTCCTATGCTGAAATAAAAATAAAATTAGCATTTCAATCAAGTATTAACGCTCTCACTCTTTCTGGTCATTTCTATTGAGCCATGCTATTCTTCATCAATCTTCATGCACTCATACACCTTCATACACCTGAGCAAAATGGCAAAGTGAAATGAAACAACTAGCACCTTGTGACATTGCTCAAACTTTACTCATATATGCATATTCGCTATCTTTCTAGGATGATGTTATATTCCCTTCACTATTATCTTTCTAGAAGATATTATATATGTTCTTCCACCATAAGCCTTTGGTGCATTTGCTTTATTCATCTAGTGTCTCGTGGCTAGGAAAAATTATTTTCAGGGTCCATTAAGTGAATTTTCATAGTTATGATCACCTTATCATTATTTCTCCTAAGACATTTAAGGCCTTTATCTCTCCCATTGTAACCTTTCATGGGTCCACTTCTTTCTTTCCCTCTATACCATTAATCACTACAAGTTCTCCCAGTTCTTACTATATTATCTTTTCCAGCTTTACTTGTGGGCCTTCCTCCGCCCTCTACTATTGCCAACCAACCACCTAAAGCACCTTCCATGGAAATGTACAACTGACGAACAGACGACCATGCCTTACAGACACTTCAGCAGCTCATTGAGACTATCCTGCTCTCTAATCCACCATTTTCCATCCTGAATCCCACAACTAATTTGGATATTTCTATTGCTTTTTGCAAAGGCACTCATTTCTCATTCATTTTCTCGTTTTATTTTTTATGCATCTTTAAAACTCAAATACTTTGCATTTAGGCACTCTTTATCCCCATAATCACTTCCCAAATATATTTAGAGGCACTTTCAAATCAAGGGTGGCAATAGGCTATGATTGATGGATGCCTTATAATCTAATGGCACTAGGGAGCTAGATTTTCTTCTTTACTGAGAGTCTACAATGGGTTGTAAATGGGCTTTGTTTTGTGTGCTAAGTGTTCACCCAATAATATCATTGATGAGCATAAAGTTCAAATGGGTATGCTGAAATTTATAATGTTGACTGCCTTAAAACATTCTATCCAATTGCTAAAATTGCAACAATCCACATTTTTCTCATTATCAGTTGCCTTCACTGACCCTTCACGGGTTAATGTCGTGTCGAGTATATGGAGTAACTTATTGGTTATGGGAAAATTGGTCGAGTGTGTAAGGGAAAAAGGTTTTTGAGCAAACTAAAACAATCTTCAATAACTTCATCGGAGAAATTCAGCTCGAATATAGCATGATTAAGAGTACTACAAATGGCTCAATGTTGTCATATCTCAAAATAAAAATAGTCAAATATTATAAAGTGATTAAATCTAGTTTAGAATCGAGTTGGGATAGAATCAGAGTTAAATTGGATAAATTAGGGTAACCCCAAATTAAATGATTTGGATTTGGTTTGATTACATTCTTGGTCCACATGGTTTAGTGTTTTAGAAGGTGTTCATATATTTAAAGTGTTTAGGGTTAGAGTTTGTTCCAAGAAGTTGTTCTATTTCCTATGTGTCGACTCCCCACCCTTCCTTTCTCGCAATTTCGCCTAGCGGTTTTTGAAGTCCTTGCCTATGCCATGTTGATTGAAGAAGCATTGGTCGTCTCCATCTACAATGGCAATGCAACCCTAAATTGACTCCTTTCACTCTAGAGTATAATGTGGCACATCCGTACATGAGTTTCAAGAATGGGGAAAGTTATTTGATTTACCTCTCCTAGAGGCACAATCATAAGGTAAACTCGCCCCCGGGGCTCTGGTGCGGTGGAAGGGCGACTAGTTGACATCCCAGGCATCCACGATTCGATCCCTAGCTACGGCGTATTTTGCAAGAATATTTCCTCCAAATGGGGCGGAAACCCTGGGACGCTGGCTTCTGGATGTCCGCCGCGAGCACTTCCCGATTTACCCTAGCGACCGGTGGGAAACTTCCGTGGGGCCGGGCCAGTCGCCCGAGGTTGGAAAAGCCTCATTAATTATTTTTTTCAATCATAAGGTAAGCTTTTTATCGTGTCTTGAGTTGTATTTTATAGTTATCGTTAATGATGTTTTAATTTACATCTTGCAGATTTTAGCAGTGCTTATGTTTAAGGATTTTTGAGTGTCACTTGAAAAGGTTTTTAATTGAGACAGGTTTTCTTGCTTAATTCTATTTGACATTTTCCTTATGCATAATTTAAGTTAACAAATCATAATTCAAGAGTAACAGAATATGTTTTTTTTAAAGGATAGAAATCTTAGGATAAGAACATGAACCATCTTAAGAATACTAACAATTAAAATATAAACAAATTTCAATTAAATTAGTATACCATTGAATGAACTACTTGTTAGTATACAGTTTCAGCTCTGCCCTTTAAAAGAGTTGCATGACTATTTGTAGCATATAGATCCGGCTTTGCCCTCTAAAAGAGATATGTGACTACTTGTAATTTAGAAATTCAACTCCATCCACTGAATGAATTGCGTAAATACTTGTAGTATAGAACTTCAACTGAAGGAGTTGCAAGACTACTTGTAGCATAGAGTTTCGGCTCAACTCTCAAAAAGAGTTCCGTGACTACTAATAGCATTGAACTTTAGCTCTATCATCTGAAAGAATTACACTACCATTATGCTAAATTAACAAAACAATGGATGTTTTGTATTTGTTATCAAGGCTTAACTCCACACCCAAAAAAGCCCTTGAGTCTTTGTAGTCGTCTATAAATTTTGAATATTTTACATGAGGTGTCTATCTCATTAGGTGGATTATGGATCGTACTCTTTCGTTTGAGGCGCATCTCTGGTGATCTGCAAATTGTACACCCTTATATATACTTATATGATGTATTTCGTATTGAATGAATTATATATATATGATATATTTTTATCGAGTGGTTTATATGTCATTCACCATATATATATATATATATATATATAACAGAAGTTATCCTACTCACCCACTTATTCTGTTCACCCGCGATGAGCGACCGCCATGGGTGACCACAACACAGGATCTTTTTTTTTTACTTGCGGGTTTGTCATTAGGGTTCAAAATAATTTTCAAAAACGAAAAAAAAAATGAGATGCTCACGAGGCGTGCAAGGTAAAGTGTGTAGAATAACAAATATATAGATATAGGTGCCCACGACCGCGCAGCAGCCCAGGGGGCACGATGTATATGGAAAAATCCCTTGGTTTGAGGAAATAGATTCCTCTTGAGGTCAAAGCTTCCATGATACCATTAATTTGTATTCTGAAGCTATTATTAATCTAGGTCATCGTTTTTCCTAAGAAGATGATGTTTATTTGTATGTTATCTTTCTTAAAGTCTCCATTGGAGGGGGCGCTGTATGTGAGAGTCATATCTTTCCCTATATATACACCCGCGCACGCACACACATATTCATATATGTTATATACAATGCATCCTTTACTGTGCAAATCGTAGATTGCCTTACCTTAAATAATTTTATATATATACAAATAATGAAATTGTCCAAAAGAAATTTGTATTAAGAGATGAATGAGGCTAAGTTGATGATAGGATGGTCTTTACAATTTATTATTTCATAAAATTTTGTTACATCATGCACTTCTTTCTTATACCTATTTTGATTTTTTATGCTCATGGTATAGTATTTTTGACCTCCACATTATTTATTGAGATTTGTACATGGAATTGATAGTCTCTTCAGAGGTATGTATTCAATTAGTTAAACAAACTTTTGTATATATTTTTGCTTTGTCATTATTGCAATTCACATACCGTGAGAAGATACTGTCATCGCGAGTCTAGCTTACACAGGGCATGAAAATGTTGGACCTCATTTTATAATACAAAAAACATATCATTCTTATTGTCATTGGTGATGACTTGGTTGAGATTGCAACAGCAAAAGATTACTTTTACCAACACTCACATGCTACTAAAGACAAATAAAGTTTTAAGTGCTGTTGCTTGCTTAAAAGAATATAATTGTATGTCACAACGCAAGTATATACTAGATATGCTCGAGGAAATAACCATGATAGGGACTAAACCTGTAAATAAGTACTCTTATAGATCCCACTATTAGATTAATACAAAACAAGGAAGCCACTAGTTGCTCAGTGAAAGTATAAAGTTGGTAGGAAAATTAAACTATCTTATAGTCACCATTCCTAATATCATTTGTGGTCAGTGTGATGGAATCGATGTCATAACCATTTGCTAACAGCAATGAGGATTTGCATTAAATGAAAGTTGCCTCAAAAAAAAAAAAATCTTATTTCATCATTGAGGTTATCTTAAGATATTTTGATGCAAATTAGACAAGTTCTCCTACACATACATGATATACACGTAGTTATTGTGTTCTCTTGATAGGTTGAGGTAGGTGACCTAAATTTCTAGAAGAGTAAGAAGCAGACAGTAATTGAGAGATAGAGTGAAGAAGCAAAATAAAGGGTTATGACTTGAGCAACATATAAGATAATTTAAGTTATGCATCTATTGACCAAGTTATGATATACCACTATAGAGCCAATGTAACTTTCCCATGATAATTTAGTTACAATGCATATAGCCTTGAATCTCATGTTTTACAATAACAAAGCATATAAAGATTGAGTGTCACTTCATCAAAGAGAAAGTTCAATCTACTGCTCTTTTATTAGTTCAGAGATTATTAAGGATACTTGATAATCAAATAGTTAAAAGGGCATAGAGTTAAATATATTTGTAAGAAGTTAGATTTTTATAATATATTTGAACCATCTTAAGGGAGAAGGTTATAGGCAAAAGGCCTAAAGTGTAAAAAGTGCAAATATATAGAGGTAGAGGTCACTATGTAAGTTCTAAATGACGAATAATTTCCCTTCAACATCAATATATACCTAATTAAGACATTAAATTAAACCCAATACAATAAATTGAACTCAATTTTATCAAAAAGGAAAGAAATAATTAAATTATATATTTATTCAATAGTAGGATAAAGGTAACCATACTAGAAACTTAAGTTCACAGTGATATAGAAGAAAAAAAGGGCAAGTGAAGATAGAGAAGATAATAAACAAAGTAAGCTTAACAATAACAATGATAAGAAAAAATTTGTCACATTGATACATAGTTTAACACCCTAGGTTGCGTTAGGTAACCAGCCAGTCCCAAGCCCAAATCAATAGCAAAAAATATTAAAAGCAGTTAGACCAAATGATATTTCAATAGAGATAAGTAGGGTATTGAATGTTTACAAAGTTATTCAATCTAATATTGAAATTTTAGAAAAAGAATAATAGAAAAAAAGATTAAGAAAACTAAGGTGACTAAAATCAATATGGATTCATGTCTAAAAGGTCAACAATAGAAGATAGATTTAAAAGTATTAAGAAAAGATGCAAGAATTACACATGGTATTCATCAGCCTAGATTATGATAGAGTACAAGATCATGTGGAGAATTGTAAAAAGAGAAGTGTTAACATAACGTATATTAAAACAATTAAGAATATATATAAGAATGTACTAACAAGAGTAAAAATTCTAGGTGGATTAATCATAGTGTTTCTTATAAAGATAGAGTTATACAAAAGATCGCGTAGAAGAACTCACTAGACACATTCAAGACGCATTACCATAGTTATATTGATTACGGATCATATTTTTTTGGTTGATGAGACACGTGAAAAATAATGATAAGCTAGGATATTGATGCAAAATATTGGAAATAAAATATTTTAAGATTAGTAGAGTAAAGATAGAATATAAAAATTTAAGTTTAGTAGTAAATGTAGCAACACAATAATTAAGATTAAAAATGACGAATTACAAGTAACTGGAGTTTTAAGTATATAGGATTGTTTTTGCAAGAGGGGTGTCGGAGTTGATAATCATGTTTTACATAGCATACAAGTAGGATAGTTAAAATAAAAGAGACATTAGATATTTTTTATGTTTATAAAGTACCTCTAAAACTTAAAGAGAAGATTTACAAAATGACAATTAGAACTACTATATTATATAGAGCTGAATGTCAGGATATAAATTGAATATACGAGTAGAAAATAAGAGTCAAAAAATGACGATATTAAGATGGATGTGCATAGATATGAGATTGGACAGATAAGAAATATAAACATTAACGAGAAATTCAAGGTTACGCATATTGATGAAAAACTTCAAGAAACGCATTTAAAATGATATAATATATACTTAGGCGATCAATAAATGTCTTAATTAGGTGAAATGATACCATGACAAATATGTATATTAATTGAGAATGGAGACCAAAAAAAAAAGCTTAGTTAGTACAATAAAATAGGATAAAATTTGATTTGAATATACATGATGATATAGTAGGGGATCAAGCCCAATAGCGTAGGAGGATACATATACTCAACTCCACTTAGTAGGATAAAGACTTGAATGTTGTTAATACATAAAACAACAATAAGAGAGCATCATTAATGAGTAAAAGTGTGTGCAAAGAAGCTTTCCTATTGTTTATTTTATTTTAATTCTTAATGTAATGAAATAAATAATAATTTGTATATTATTAATCAACAACTTCCTCTATTTTGTTAAAGCCCATAAGAGAGTCTAATCCAATCCAAAATGTCAAGACACTTAAGTAGGATTCTAAAATAAAGCACTAAGGAGTAGAATCTCTCTTCACATCCTACTTTATTTAAACACATCTTATATATAATTTAGATATTTAAACTATTCTTACTAAAGTGGAATATTTTTTTAACATATTTTATCATTTTTATACATTTCACAATACTATACGATGCACGATACATATATCAATTCAACAACCTAGCAAGAGATGACAAATTTAGATTCTTTAGCCAACTTATATAATCCTATTAGGGATTCGACCCTTGCAATGAGCACAGTTTAACCCACTAGTGCATTATAATAAGGCTTCAATCCATTCTATATGCATATAGAGTTGTCACCCTCACACTTGGCAAGGTTTCGAAAGACATTAGTGTTTATTAACGCTTCGACCAATTTTTGTTTGTGGTATAGTTGTGGTGCATCACCATGCTATATAGTGGATGGTAATTTTGCAACCAATAAGTATTGGCCATTGTACTACACATATTATAAGAAGTGAAATGTAAACTAAACTTATATGATATATAATGACATTGAATTGGTAATTTGTGACATTGTAAGAAAGATTTATAACAAGTTCTTTATTTGGGCACTTATCAAAAGATTTACTTAGTGCACTTGTTGATTCTCCACTGTGAACATTTGTGCTCTCATCCATTTTTCCTTGACTTGAATATGCTGAGACCAGTTTTATGTTGGAGTTTCAGTTGCATTTCTTTCCATTCAATATTACATTTTCATTTACAGTATGCATGAGTGTCCAATTTTCTAATGGATATTTATTACAGTTTGAGTTCTGAATAAATATGATTTCCATTCTAATTGGGATGTGTTGTTTCAAAACACTTAATTGTTAAGTAAACTTTTTGTGTTGTTTATGGCAGTTGCAGTTTAACGAATTTTCAGATGAGGAAGTTCCTTCTTTGTTTGTGAGATCGAGATTGTGTCATGACACCTTGGTAATTTAAGATATGAATAATGATTGGGAGAGTGAAAATGGGAGAGTGAAAACCATAGTGAATGACGTGGCACCTTGCATGCACGATCTCCGACGAGTTCACCGTTCCCCCTAAAGTATAGTTTGATTCGGGGCGGCTGGCGAAGGCGGCCGATGGTGTCCAAGCGATAATCGAACGTGTGCATGTAAAGTGTCACGTCATGCCACATCATTCACTATGGTTTTCACTCTCCCATTTTCACTTCTTAAGATATATAGCCCAAGTTAACCTAATAATCTGTTGGGCATGATTCAATCCTACCAGTTGACCTGCGCATGCATAGTCATGTGAGAGGGTGTCAAGAGCATTAAAAAAAAAGGCAGTCCCATGTAGGGTCACGGGGAAGGTCGGACCACATTGACAAGGAGGGTGTCAAGAGCATACATTTTGAAACTGTTCAATTCTAACACGGTATTAAGCTGGTGTTCTAAAAAAATGTCTAACAGCCATGACACTTGTAACAAGAGAAAAGGACATAAACTAAAGAACAGTTTAATCTTATAAACTAAACTATATTAAAAGTACCAGTGGCAGCTTCAATCTGAAAAGACCAGTTAAACAACATGTCACAAAGTTGAAATACTTACTTTGGTGATTGCTTTGAGATCAGGCCTTTTGGAACCTCGTTTTATTTCATCTTCACCGCTGCCTACAATCTGTAGAAACATGAACCAACTTGCCTTTAAAAATAATGATATTTTAAAATAGTAGATGTGATAAGAATAAAACCGTATTATAAAATTCAAGACCAGCATTTATGTTACTTATGTAATGAGATGCCTAGTAAAGGACAGCCCAGTGCACTACTAAAATTTTTTATTTGGTGTTGTCGTCCTCTTGACTCACCGAGTACGCACTTGGCCACTATTTTTAAATTTTATGTCATCTTCTCTCATATCGTATCCGAGTCATTATATATTTCTCTTAATACTTGTGCTCTTATCCTCTCCTTAAAGATAATTTTCTTCTCATTCCTTAACTTCTACCACTTAATCCTAAGAGTTATGCACATCTTCCTTTTGTTGATATTATAACTGAGGTGTGAACACCACTAACTATGTTAAGTGGTTATGTTTTCTCTAAAGATTACCTTGCAATATTTACAAATTTTTATATCTCTCTTCTTGACCATAAGAAGATCAATTTGTGACTTATTGTTCCCACTTTTGAATGTAAGTATTCTTCTATCTTCTTAAATAACATGTTAGTTATTATAAGTTTATATATTATTACGAAATCCAATATAGCTTTTTCCTCTTCATTTCTTATTCCAAAACCATAACCTCATGCGCCCTATCATATTCCTCATTTTTTACTCATATATGTCCATTTAGATCTCATATTAGAATCATCTCATTTATTTGAATTTTTATACTACCTTATGTAGGCCTTCCAAAACCTTATGTTTGGTGTTTTCATCTAATCCTACTTGAATGCATATATATTAAATCCACAAATAGTTTCTTTTGCTACAATTATCTTAAACGTTATAATCCTATCTCTCTTTTTGACTACTTTTTCATCCTCAAACTATCTACAATAGTAGGTACTTCATTTTTCATTTTACTGTTTCGCATATATCATAATATGAAACTTAAGTTCTCCATCATCTTTGTTTTTATCCTAACCATTTTATCTCTTGTGAACATAAAATATTAATTCTTTTCCTAATAATAGTATCTACTACTTGCATTACTTTATCAATAAATATTGCTACATTTCATATTCCAATTTTAAAACAATTAGTATTCTTATAATGTTTGTTCTTTTTCAACTTAGGAGTGAATATTCTTGCATATTTAACTTTATATCTAGGTTCTCATAGAAATGTAGAGGTCTTTACCAAGGCGTTGTAGTCGGACCCAACAACGCGTTCTTTTCAGAAAACTTAGCATTAGGACAATACTTGATGGATCTATATATAGTATTTGTCTATTTTTTAAAGCTGGTTGGCAACCTAACACAACCCTCCTCCTTTATCCAACCTTAGGACAACCATGTCGAAAGTATTCGCCATGGGCATAGTTTTGTTAATTTACACTTGTTTCTAAAATATAAAGTGATGAGGATATATCTTGTGGATACCTTATGTTTGTGATTATGCTTACTTTGTAATTGGTGAAAAGAATTCAAAATTGTGATAATAATTCGAGATGGCTAGATAGTATTATAGAATCTACATAACAACAAAAGGTTGCTATGTCCTGCCATTAGTTCTTTGAAATTTCATGCTATCATGGTTCTTACTATCAGAAACTATTATTGCATAAATAAGTACTCAGAATTGCAAACTATTTCAATAAAAGCGCAATTTTAAATTTTTGCAAACATATTACGGTGATTATTGTCAAAGTCACATTAACAAACATAGCTTGAGCAAAACCTTCTTTTTTGGAACCTTGACTTTTGCAGCCTTACAATCCCCTAATTGTTTGACTTCAGTTTGCTTTACTCTCTGCTCTTCTGCCTGTGTCGTAAATTGAATATAGAAATACTATATAAAAATCATCATCCACTTTTACAACAATAGATTAGCAAATAAATAACTTTTAAATAGCAGACCTAGTGTCTATCATCACAAACTTTACAAAATTCTTTGACAAACAAAAATTCTTGCACAAAATAAATGAATGTGTGTTTGAGCACATTCAACATGTTCATAATTACAACACCATGCATACAAGGGCAAACATTGCCAAACCAAAAAAAAAAATCAATCATATTAAAGCCATTGCCATTATAACCTCGTTTTTTAAAGTAAAACACCCAAAGCACTATTAATGAGGACGAAGTGAAGCATTTTGCCTGTCTAGATATTTCCACAAGAATTCAAAAAGTGCTTAGCAAAGAAGCATTGATAACTTCTATGAAGGTTACATTTGGCAAATTCACAATTTAACATGAGTTACCAAATAAATGTAATGTAAGTGACCATATAGGATTCTTTTCTTAAAATATCAAAATTATACAATCATTCTCATAATAAAAGCTAATAGATAGCTGGTCATGGCACCAAATCAAAAAAAAACATTAAAAAAAAACAGTTCGTGCAAATATGTATAATTTAAATTTTCCTTCAAACAAACTGAATACATCCATCAACAGCTGGATGAAAAAACACAGAAAACTGTGCACCTAGAACAAGCATCCAAAACCATTATTTCTTATGACAGGTGATTATCATATTGATCTCCCTAAGTCTAACTATTATCTTTTGTGAGACATAAACTGTCTTTCTGAAATATAAATTGGAGCTACAATGCTATCATTAGTTAAAACATAAGAGCACTTCGTTTTATCATATTCCCATTTTATTAACGAGGTAATACCTGAACAAAATGAAGATAGTGACTATTAAAAACCCGCAGAGCCTCCTTAACCTTCATATGATCACTCTTCACTGCTCCATTCTGGGAGGAACCACCCACACCATTAACACTACCCCGTGCGGTAGCATCAACCTTGCCAAGAGCCACCTTAGCCTCACTGTCTGTAGCTTGCATGAGCGAGAGGTCCATTATGGCCCTCGTTTTCACGATTTCTTTCTTAGGACCCTTCTTGGGTTGCTTCTCACTGCAATTTGGTCGCTGTTTCTCTGCAAACCTGGGACTGGATCGGGTAGCGACCTTGGCTGTGGGCAACTCAGTGGTTGCAGCTTCGCCATGGTCACTCTTCGCAGCTACATTCCGGGAGCAGCAATCTCCGCCAGCAGCACTACCCCCTGCTGCCATTTTTCCCGCTATGTTGTCACCGGGACCTGGCTCCGACTGCTTTGGACTGCAGTAATGATGCCGTTTTCCCACCAACCTGGCACTAAATCGCCTCCCAGCCTTGACGAGGGACGAATCCGACTTCTGCTCATCTTCTCCACGGCTCGTGGATAGTTCAACCGGCAGAGCCACTTGAACGCACTCCTCGGCGTCTCCGGCCATCTGGACGACAACAACAATAATAATAACAATAAACAAAAATAAATGAATGTACCAATAACTTCAAAAAATCTAAAGAAACTGGGGGGAGGGAGGGAGCACCTTACAACCGCACGAACAGCTAGGGTTTCTGTCTGAGGTAAGGAAGAAACCCCGAATTCTTGGATCGATCGAGCGAGGAGAACAGTAGAACTAGTGGAGATCGATGAGAAGAGATCGAGAGGGGGCAAAACCCATGACCGAAATGGAGCTGGGAAAAGAGGAGCGGGGTCACGCAGAGGCCGGATAAAAATATAAAAAGAGAGGAAAATGAGTGAGGAAATCATAATGAATATATGACATGACGTGACATTTATATACATATGTCTGATTATCGCTTGGATACATCGGCGACCTCGGCTGGCCGAATCAACTATACCTGGGCACGGTGACCGTCATCTGAGAGGGTCACGTCATCATATGGTTTTATTATTTCATTAATATTATATAAATATAAATAAGAGTTAATGGGAAAAACTCCTCAATTCAAAAGTGAGTTTTACATGCAATCTCCATCTTAAAAAATCTTTACATGTAATTTTCATCTCAAAAAATCTTTACATTATAAAAATTTAAGTATAAATTATTAGAAATTGAGTACTAATTTAAGAAATTTGAGTATAATTTAAAACAAATTAAATATACATTGTTTCAATATATAGTAAAATTTTCAGTATATATTATAAAAATTTTAGTATGAATTGATTTAAATTGAATATTATTTGAAGAAATTTGAGTATAAAATGTAAAAATTTGAGTATGTAAAGTTGTATCAAGATCATGATGAAGGGGTCACCACATCAAGATCTTAATGGGAGAGGTCACCAAACTTTATACTCAAATTTCTTAAATTAGTATTCAATCTTAAATAATTATACTCAAATCTTTACAATGTGTATTGAATTTTTTCTCTTTTATACTGATAAAAAAATAACACGTAAAATCATCTTATCAATCACATCGGGGAGTGCATGTAAAGATTTTTTGAGATGGGTATGCATGCAAAGCTCACTTTCCGATTGGGGAGTTTTCATCAATTTTCCTGTAAATAAAATGGCACTTTACAGTACGGTGCACGAAATTGTTTTCGTTCACATATCTTTTATAATATTGAAATCACTCATTTCAATATAGTGTAGTGGTAAGGAGATAATCGTTATCTTAGCATCTGCGATTCGATCTCTAATTATAATATATTTTACAGAAATTGTTCTTTCAAATAGGGTGTGATCCTGGGACGTGGCTTCTAGATCGCCACCGCGAACGTTCCCAATTTATCCTGATCGGTGAAAAATTTCCGTGAGGGAACCGTAATCCCAGATTCATCTACTACTTAATCCAATTTTTTCCAGAAATCACCCATTTCCATTCTATCCCCTCCTGTCTTTCCTATCAAATTTTCTCTTATTTAAATTTTTATTTTACTCCTATAAAATTTATTATTCTCAATTTATCATTCTTAAATTCAAATATTTTTAAAAATATATTAATTTTGATTTAAGATTATTCAGATTTTTTTAAGCGTTGATGAATTACTTCAATTATAATTAATATATTTTAAAATTTTCTTTAATATATTTATGTCATCAAATCTGAGTCTAACAACATAAATTAAGAATCATAAATTTTTAAACTTTTAAAATATAAAATTTTTCACAAATTTATTATAAAATTTAGAAAAATGATATTCACTAATTAACATTACAATAATTTTTAGGACTTTCTGATTAAAAAAAATCTTTTAGATTTTCGAATGGTATAAGTCTGTAGTTAATTTTAGATGAAATCGACTGATAACCTAAAGAATTTTAAATCATTTTAAATCAAAATCAATATAATCTTGAAAGCCTTTTTATATATTTATATTTTTCACATCTAAATTCATAGCATAATGTTTGAATAATAAAATTTAAATTTCTAAAAATTTGATAAAATTTATTGCAAATTTAATATAAAACCTATAAGAATTATATACACCGATATATCACCATTGAATTTTTAATACTTTTCTGATTGACAAAATAATCATTTTATCTGAATTTAATTGATAAATTTTAAAAAAAAATCGAATCATTTCAAATTAAAATTATTATATTTTTAAAAGTTATCCTGTTGTTGATAGTGTAAATTGAGCTCAGTGAAGAAAATTTAATGAGTAAAATAAAAATTTAGAGAAGAAAGATGAATTTTGAAAGGATCAAAAAGGATAAGGGGGCACTAACCCTTACTGAATCTACTGCGATAGGAGTAGAGCCAAGAGGCACAATTGCCATAGAAATCTGATCCACTTCATTCGTCTCTTGGCGTTGATTTTGCTCAATTTCATTGGCCTCCATTGTTGCCTCACACGGGTCCTCCTTCTTATCCTCCCCTTCCCTTATTAACTAGATCTCCCCCTTCGAAATTGTTGTGCATTAAAATCATGTGTGAAGCCTCTAAACCTATTGTAGCATCTCTTCCATGTTGTCCTCGTGATGCCTAAGAAGGACAACACCCCCTCCACAGTCCTCCTTCTGATGGCCAATCTTTTTGCACTTTTCACAATATTTCGGTACCATCTCGTACACTATTTTAAGGTCAACTTGAGCACCCAGAGCAATGTGATTGGTACCTCAGAAACTTTTTCCCCCATGATCGGAACCTCCACCATAAGTCTAGCATACTCCAACCTTTCTCTCGTACGCGTCAAATTATTCGTGTACAAAGGCTTCCCTACCTCTGCGCCAACCATACTTAAAACCTTTTGCAACTAACAATCAATCGGCAAACCATGTATTTGAATCCACGCAAGGATCAAGTGACAATCCTTATTGAACAAAAACACCTTGGCATGACCTTGAGGAATGTTGGAATACCAAAAGCAAAGTATGACCCCCCCTTGTAAGACCTTGTCCTGATCTTACTTTATATTGCAATGATAGATTATCCATCCACTTTTATGCATGAAAAATGTGTAGGGTACCCTCCATTGATTTGCTATCACGTAGACCCCATTTCTGCCAGGATGCAGGCCCATCAAACAACCAACAAGACAAAATCCTACCGCATCTTCCATGGCATCAATGTTTCCATACTCAAAACTTAGTCTTCCCCCCTTAGCCTCATAGTGGTCCAACATCACAGCATACTTCATTTTTCGATTGTCCCTGAACAAATTTGCCCAAGTCCTTCATTGGTTAAGCAGATACCCAAAACTTGCACCACTAACTTGTCCATCCGCCCCTTTCCTTGTAGCTTGAACTTCATCCTCCTTCGATGGAATTTGTTCCTTTTCCAGTAAGGTTCCTTCTTTATCCTGACCTCAACCACAGTGACCAGGACTAGAGCTTCCTTGTCAGTTGCCGTGAACGTCCACATCAGCCTCTGAACCAAACACTCTCTCCTGTTGCTCCACATCATCGAAATTAGGTTGGTTTATCTAAGGAGCTGCACCATTCTCATTGGCAATTTGGTCCCCCTCATCGCTTTGACTTGCCACATCATTAGCCTTCTTTTTAGTAGATTGCCTCTTGGTATTCCCTCTCTTCTTGGTCATAGCAATGTATGAACAACTGTGACTTGGGAAAGAAAGTAGCCCCCCCAACTCAGCCAATAGATCAAAAGTTGCTACCTAGATCACTCAATGAGTTATTGCATGCAACTCTTCCCAATCCTGCTAGATTGCCACCTAAGCTCCACCAGCCACGCGACACATGGCTGAGGGAAGGCAACAACTGCCCCTAGCCGGAGAAGATGGTCGAAGCAGCCAATAACACACTGAGAAGACCAAAATCCACCGAAAAATACCAAACACCACTTCTTTAGCCCCAAGAGCTTAGTTAGAAACCTCTTACCTTTACTCCGAGCACTTTAAAACCACTGAGGATCGGCCAGCCTTGTCGAAACCTTGCTGAACTCTTCCTAAGCAACGTACTACACTTTTCCTCTGCTATCCTATGCTCAAAAACTCTCCTCATCAGGGTGGTGGATTGCTAGAATTCTAGCGAGAAGCTAGAGAGCTTATCTATCTAGAGGCGAAGGGAGACTTCACATCTAATCCTGTTACTTATCAGGATAGTCGGAGGAGCTGCAAAATGCTAGGACAATGGGTGGAGCAATGGGAATTTCAACTAATGTTGGAATTTGGGTCCTCGGGGTCCGGTTTCATCCAAAGGAGACCTCTAAGCAAGGGGCAACAAAGTAGAGGCAATACGCAAGGCAATCACCAATGCGAGCAACCCGCAATGGGGTCCAATGAAGGTTACAACCTGCAATATAAGAGGCATCCATAAGTCCCTAAAGCATAGGGGTTGTCCAACACCTCCCTAAGTGTAGGAAGATACAAGTTCTTGCACTTCTAGATACCAAGCTGAATGAGGAGTCTCTTGAGCCAAGCATACAAAGGAAGTTTTCAGGTATGGAGCATGCACATAATTTTGGTACATCTAATCATGGTCGTATTTTGCTTCTTTGGGACATGCAAAGGGCTGAGCTGAAGGTAATTCTCACAGCTGAGCAATTTATCCACTGCTACGTACGATGTAGGATTTCTAGAAATGGTTTCTTTGTGACCTTTATTTATGGGTTGCATTCAGTGGTAGATCGAAGGTTATTATGAGAGGCGCTGATTGACATGGAGGAATCTATGGAATCTATTTCTAGTCCATGGATGGTTATGGATGACTTTAATTCCATTTTGTCTATTGATGAGCGATAAGGAGGTTCACCAATTACAAATTATAAGATGCAGGATTTCTAAAGATTTGCGCATGTATGTGGCATGGTTGATCTCAGATCTATTGGTTGTAGACTTACCTGGTCTAAAGGGGATGTCTCTTGCAAGTTGGATAAAGCTATGGTTAACTCATCTTGGCTATTGAAGGATTTTGATGCTTATGTGGATTTCTTGGCTTCAGATTTTCTATTGGATCATTCGTGTGCTATTGTTCACGTACTACTCAAAGATCGGCCACCTAAAAGGCCGTCAAGTTTCTGAACATGTAGGCATCACATAGTAATTATAAGAAAGTAATAGAGGAGTCATGGGCAGCCTCGGTGTTAGGAAATGCTTAATATATTCTTAAGGCTAAGCTACATCGTTTGTGATAGATCGACTGGCGTGCTAGAGGGGGGGTGAATAACACTTTCTCGTTGATGTCTCTGCAAGGTTGTTAGCGCAGCGGAAGCAATAATATGCAAAGGATAATAAAAACAATGTTAACAACCTGATTTACTTGGTATCCACCCCGGACGGGTGACTAATCCAAGAATCCGTCGGTGGATCACGCCCCGGATAACCTCCGGCTAACTTTATTGCTCCTTGTGGGTGGAGAAACCTCACCACAACACCTTTAGAATACCTGAGTACAAAGACTACTATCTTGCATTTAACCAAGACAAGATTTGTCAAGCCAGATGGTAGGAAACGAGCCCCTTTAAATAGGGCTCGAGTCTGAAACAGCTGCTACCAGTCGACTGCCAAAATGGCAGTTACTTGGTCCCACTCAGATTCGACCGTTACATACAACGTTCGAATCTGTCAACTTGTTCCAGCCTATACCAGTCGACTGTCAATGGGCCAGTCGACTGGTACACACCTAAGCCTAGGGTTTCACTCCCGAGTACAAGTCTCTCCACACTCAAACCCTCCCGGCATAGCCCCTGAGTACAAACACTCATACTCAGACCCTCACAACCCAGTTGACTCTTCACCAGCAGCCTTGACTGTTGCCTTCACGCCCTCTTCATCTTCGGCCCTCGTCCCTCAGATGCGCACGTAAGCCTCTAGCTTGCCTCCATGTCACCCTTCATGTACGCCTCGAAGTTCGCGTCCCTCGGCTCTGTTGGTGCTTGGATGGCTATAGAGCGGGGGTGAATGTAGCCAGACACCAAATCTTGGCTCTTTTAACTTCTCTGCGATCAGGGTTAGCAACAGCGGAAACAAAAACAAAGCAGAAACAGAGAAAGAAAACCAACTGACGCTAACAAGACGATGTACAAGGTTCGGGGATAACTTACCCCTACTCCTTGGCGTGCCTGCGAGGTGGGCGATCCCTTGATCGTCGGCAGATCAAGCCCCGGTGAACCCGGATATAATAGCGCCTCCTTCTCGGTGGAGAAACCTCTCCACAAGTGGTCTCAAGAAAATACAAGTTAAGCTCACAAGACACCAGAAGGAATTGCTCACAAGTATGTAGCAGAAACACCTAAGCACGAAGCTACAGAGAGCACTAACATAGCCTAGCCAAACTCCTCAAGTTTTCTGTCTGTTCTCTTCCCCCGCTCCTCTGCTTCCAGCTTCGTCTTAAGCTCCTGCTCCCATCACCAGGCTCCATCAGCATCCACTGAGCCACAACCTAACCCCCTGACTCTCTGAGCACTCAGTCCACTGAAGACCTCTCCAGCTGAGCCTCCGTCAGTCGTCAGTCGCGTGCCAGAAGCCGTTGAGACCTGAAACCAGTAAACAGACAAACCTGCACCAAGGAAAGTCCCCAGTTGACTCTCCTCCATTGTTTGAATCCTCCCTGTATTACCTGCACACTCATCAGAATCTTAGCAAAGCGTATCACAAAGAAATCGCAGTGTATCAGAGAAAACGCAGAGAAAACAAATGCGATCAGAGCGTCTGACATCGATTTCAAATTAAAGTTCAGACATTGATCGGTCACCAGACCGATCGGTGATAATCCTGATCGATCAGGCACTAGCCTGAACGATCCAGTGACTCCCTGATCGGTCATACTGACCGATCAGGGATTGGGATCGGTCACCCTGACCGATCCACCAGCTGACTGTAATCCAGAGCAGAAACCCGCAGGCTCCTTGACCTGATCGGTCACCTGACGGATCAGGTTGTGCCCTGATCGGTCATGGTGACTGATCAGGTCGCTCCTGGACCGATCAGGTCCCATCCTGATCGGTCCAGGAGGACCCTGATCGGTCCAAGTGACCGATCAGGGTTTCTCCATTCCTCTTTCTAATCCTTGCTGATCCGTTCACCAGATCGATCAGTGACCACACAGAACCCTTCTGATCTCTCTCTGATCGTTCACCAGAATGATCAGAAGCCAAACAGAAACCTTTCTGTTCTCTCCCTGATCGGTCACCAGACCGATCAGACTTCCCTGGATCGGTCACCAGACTGATCCACAACAGGGAGTTCGTGCCAGCTCCCTGATCGGTCTCTAGATCGATCCAGCGACTCTCAATTCAACTCTAAGTTCAGAGAACAAGCTCCCTAGCCTTCTCTGACTCGTGCTCAGTCCCCCGGACCAAGACTCCGTGCCCAGCTTCACTCACCGGAACTTTATTCACCCTAGCTTCACTCACTAGGACCTGACTTTACTCACCAGGGTTTCGGTCACCTAGCTTCACTCGCTAGGACCCGGCTTCACTCACCGAGATTTCAGTTAAACCCGGCTTCACTCACCAGGACCCGGCTTCACTCACCGGGATTTCATCCAACCTAGCTTCACTCACCAGGACCCCGCTTCACTCACCAGGATTTCATCCAACCCGGCTTCACTCACCAGGATTTCATCCAACCCGGCTTCACTCACCGGGATTTCATCCAACCTGGCTTCACTCACCAGGACTCAGCTTCACTCACTGGGATTTCAGTCATCTGGCTTCACTCACCAGGATCCGGCTTCACTCACCGGGATTTCATTCACTCTGTGCCCAGTCCCCGACCAGGACTTAATCCGAATTCACTCAACCAAAACTTAAAACAGTGTCAACATCAAAACAACAATCGGGTCAGACTGCATCAATAGACTCATCATCCCTGCTATCCAACGGTCCCTCGGATGTGCACGCAAGCCTCCAGCTTGCCTCCATGCCATCTTTCAACTGAAGACATCAACCAAGTCCATGTGTACTTGTACACTTACACACTCATGTACACATATTAATCCAGCACAAATCCTAACTTTACCATATTGCTCATACATCAAAATACCATGATCCTCCAGATCATTTCAAGGTCGATTGCCCCAACAATCTCCCCCTTTTTGATGTGTGGCAATATGTTAAGTTAGGTAAACATATAGTAATAATAGCAAAAACAATTGAAAATTAAAACATAACACTCAAGAGGCAACCTCCCCCTTAACCTATGCTTTCTCCCAAATTTCAATTCTTATTGCTAATCCCAAGTTAAGTTTTCCTAACTTAACTCTAAAGTTTCACAACCCAAACCAAGTTAAGTTTCAACCTAAACCTAACTTAACACTTAAGTTCTCCCCCTTTGACACCATCAAAAAGATTGCCCCAAGCAACCCAACCCCTGGTGCCAAATAGAACCAACCAGATTTCTGAAAACCCCCTCAGAAATCATAAAGTCACAATCTGTCCATACTACCAGTCGATTGCGACCCTACCAGTTGACTGATACGCCATTTTCAAAATTTTCAATCGAAATTCAGAAACGCATAAAAAATTCCAGAAAATCCAGAAAAATGTGAAACTTTGCAAGTACGTTTGTTAAGGTATTCCCTACCCTAGAAAAATATTGGTTCATGAAAAACATCAATCGTGTTTGACTTTTGGTACAAATCCAAAAATCTTCGAATAGTCTTAACTTTATATCAACTTTGAGATCCAATTATTATTCCCTGGATATATCAATTTCATTCACCTTTATTTGACAAATAGAATGGTTTGTAAACCTCCCCTTTTCATAATGATATTTTCATTTTGACAAAACTCCCCCTCTTTACCTCTTAACCCTAGATACTCAAGACAACTCTCTTTATGCTTTTATTTAGAAACATATGATTATCCAATAACAACCAATATACCATTTCAAGATAGATCATGAAAATATAAAGACTGCCAACTTGAAAACCATAGCATAACTCAAATCATGTATCATCAACAATAACAAACTCATGTATCAAGGAGTAGAATGAAGCAAGTTAAGATCAAAACATGACATAACATAGCATAATCATAGATTGTATTATACATCAGGATAAGAAAAGTATAAAAGCTGTCATGAAATAAACATATGAAAGAGTAGCATGGGCTAGAGCCCTAAAGTCATCCAAACAATACATCATCAGAATAAGAAGTGTTTGAGAGGTATATAAAAAATGCATCAAATGGTAATAATCCTCTTAACACTGAACTGCTCCCAAGAACTGCATCATCTAGTCAGAACATATGATCGTCACCACTTGGAGGAGGAGGAGGAGGAGGAGCCTGATAAGCGAGATGCAGCTGTCGCAGCATCTCGTACATGTCATCCTGGCGGCTGGTAATCCCATGAACTGCCGCCTCAATCCTCTGCTCAGACTGTTGTACTCCGTGAATATCCTTACGGATGTCGTGAACATCCTCCTGAAGCCCGTGGATATCTGATCGAAGCTGGGTGAACTCTGCATGTGTAACCAGCTCACCAGGCTCCTCATCTGAGCTCGATGACTCTGGATGCTCCCTCCAGACAAATGTCCCCTGCTGACTCTCTATACCTGTCAAGGACAATTGGCGTGTGCCAAGCTGTTTATAGTCCTTGGACAGGTGCCTGACCTGACTAGTGGCGACTCGAATACCGAATCGCAACTGGAAAAACTCAGTCAACACATGACAGAAAGGCATATAGATTTTCCCATTAATGCTTTGGGAAAAGTGGTAAATGGAGGTAAATACATGAAGAGATACATCTATGTCCAACCTCTGCTCAAGAGCATACATCATTACTAGGTGAGGCAATCGAATCCTTACCTTCCCCTTAGTAACAATGGGTAGGAGACACTCTACAACAATCTTGTATAGAACATGACTAAATGGACTCATGGGTTTGGCATCAAAGGTACGCTCATATTCATGTCTATGTCTTCTAAAATAGTGCAAATGAATCTGATCGATGGTTACATCTGGAAACTCAAGCGGCTCAACAACGTTGGGAAAATAAGTATTAACATTGTTTGAAGCCCAACACTCTAAAAAACTAGCCAAAATCATGGCTGTGAAGGGAATGGTAACTCCGGCCACTCTAGATTCATAAAGATTATTTTCTGAATCAATACAGGTCAAGTTGGCATAGAACTCCTTGCATAAATCAATATTAACATCATGTTGACAGTATACCAGTTGTTCAATGCCAAAATGTGTGGCCATCTCAACAATCTGAGGTGCTTTTTCTTGAAAATAGGCTTTGTTTAAGTACTGACAATGCATTGGGACAAACTCATTCTCTTCAAACCTCTTTTTACATTCTAAGCTTCTAAACCTGGACTCTTCTGGGGCTTGTAGACCTGGACGGGATGAACCTTCACCCCTAGATTTCTTAGACACAGCCCTAGAGTACCAAATATATGCATGCATACTAAGATACCCCCCTAAAAGAGAAAATACCAAAGAAAACATAAATAAAATATCATATTAGTATCAAAACAAAGTTTAAATGGATAACTAAACCTTAAATCATGATACCTTTTCGCTAATCTTTTCATGTTGTTGATTGTGAGAGAATGGCTTAAAGAGGAGACGTTTTAACAAACCCTAGGGGTAGATCGGGGTTAGAGAAGGACTTAGAGAGGGATTTTAGGGCTTAGTAGGGCCTGAGGACGAAGGAGGAGCTTGGGAGAGGAGAAAATCGCCGAGTAAATCGCCAAAACCCTAGAGTTTGGCTCCCCGGCGCGCCCATTTCCTTTTATAAAACCCGTGTCCCAGTCGACTGACAGGAGACCAGTTGACTAGGAAAACTCACAGAATGTATTTACATTCAGAACCAGTCGACTGCTATTTTGCCAGGTGATTGGTATCTGAAACTTAGTTTTTCAGTACGAAATTCAGTAATGAACTATTAATTTCACAAATTCCTAAAAAATCTGAAATCTTGTGGGGAGATTTGTGGATCCTATATCTACCTGGGAAAAATATAATTTCAATCAAAACTATCTCGAATACCAAGACTGATATAAACTTCAAAATTTTCTAAATTGTATCATAAAACCTTTCCCAAAAGTTCTAATTTCGACCTCCCCTTGATGCTTCTTCCCATACTCATTCATAATCCATTCATAACATCAAGTTATATGATATTTAGGCATTAAAACCAATTCTCCCTTTTTCACCATAATTCTCCCTTTAGTGTGTCAATTTTCTAGGATTGAGACTAACCTTAGCCTTTTAAACCTCTTGGCACACCCTATAGTCCTTGTAGTTTCCTAGAAGGAGACCACCTGAGATCCATTGACCATGAATCCCATTTTGGCTTCTAGAGCTCTCCCTTGAGCTCCTAGCCCTAGTTACTTTCCTAGGTAACTTATCTACAAGTGCAAGACCACACCAGTGCTCCTCCGGTGTTTCTTGACCTTCTACTCTCACTCTCTTAGCCCTATAGACCTTTTGCTTGGTCAACTTCTTTTCTTTTACCTTAAATGATTTTTCTTTGCCATGTTTGACCTTTTCCTTACCATAGTCATAGGGCATCCTCGAATATGACATTTTATCAACATTTGTCCTTCTAGAATGACATCCTAAACCTGGCCTACCATTCCTAAGAGGTTGATCTTTTTGTTATATCCTTGACCCTTTTGACCCCCTAATGAGTCTATCTAGGTTTTTCTCCAATTGATCAAGTTTTGCTTTCAAGACTTGATTTTCCTTCTCTAAATTCCTAGCCTTAGAATCTTTTGACCTAACTTGATCATTTCTAGATATACCCAATTTTCTAGACATATTTCCCTTTTTCTTAGGGTTTATGCCTTGGTCCCTAGTCCTAAAATTCCTAAATTTATCATGAAACATAGAAATTTTGGTGTTTTGGCATGCAAAAGTGTTTCTATTCTTATCATGATATTTAAAGCCAAAATTATATATAGGCAAGCAATCATTTATATTCCAAGCATTCATGGAAGAACTTTGAACATAAGTAAAATTAGGGATTACCTTCCTTACCCTTGTAGCTCCCCCTTAATGTGAGCTCCTCTTTTTCTTCTCTTCTTTCTCCCATTTCCTTAGATGCTCCATCTTCTTTAGCTCTTTATTCCTTGGACACTTTGTATGGTAGTGCCCTAGCTCCCCGCATGTGAAACACCTAATTTTCTTTCTTTTCTCCTTTTGAGCTTCCTCATTCCTACAAGCCATATTAGAATTTAAACGAAGAGATTTGGGCTTAGGGATTACCTCCTTTTTATCTAGTGGACACTTATTCTTGTAGTGCCTCTTTTTGTTGCAACCAAAGCATATGATATGCTCCTTTGATTTGACTTTGGCGAAGGTGGAAGCTTTCTCTTGCTCTTGTATGATTGAGGATCTCTCCTCCCCTCAATCCTTGAAGTTGATACTTCTTCTTCTTCTTCTTCTCTGGATGAGGTGGAGAACCTCTCACTCTTTTCTTCCATCTCACTTGAGGACGTAAATGATTCTTCTTCCTTTTTCTCCTCTTCTTGTGCTATTGAGTTCACTTCCTCGGCCTCTTCCACTAATTGATCTTGTGTAGGTTTTTTATGGAGTTCTTTCAATTTGTTCCACAATTCACATGCGTTTTGGTATTCCCCTATATCACTCAAAATTTTATCAGGCAAAACATTTTTCAAAATACTAATTACCTTTTCATTGGCCCGAAATTGTTCTTGTTGATCTTTGTCCCAATATCTAGGACGAAGCCTCTTTCCGTGCTTGTCCTTTGGAACTTTGAAGGACTCTTCAAGTGCAATTCTACATTCCCACTCCATCGCGAACCACGTCTCCATTCTCGACTTCCAATACCCGAAATCTTCATGGTCGTAGGGCGATGGAGTGTAAATATCATCCCCAAATTTGTCTTCCATGTTCTTCTTCCTCTAGCATGTGCTCCCTCGACGGTTAGTCCAATCGAGAGGTGTCCTTCGCCTCTGATACCAACTGATAGATTGACTGGCGTGCTAGAACGGGGGGGGGGGGGGGTGAATAACACTTTCTCGTTGATGTCTCTGCAAGGTTGTTAGCGCAGCGGAAGCAATAATATGCAAAGGATAATAAAAACAATGCTAACAACCTGATTTACTTGGTATCCACCCCGGACGGGTGACTAATCTAAGAATCCGTCGGTGGATCACGCCCCGGATAACCTCCAGCTAACTCTGTTGCTCTTTGTGGGTGGAGGAACCTCACCACAACACCTTTAGAAGACCTGAGTACAAAGACTACTATCTTGTCTTTAACCAAGACAAGATTCGTCAAGCCAGATGGTAGGAAACGAGCCCCTTTAAATAGGGCTCGAGTATGAAACAACCGCTACCAGTCGACTGCCAAAATGGCAGTTACCTGGTCCCACTCAGATTTGACCGTTACAGTACAACATTCGAATCTGCCAGCCTGTTCCAGCCTATACTAGTTGACTGCCAATGGGCCAGTCGACTGGTACACACCTATGCCTAGGGTTTCACTCCCGAGTACAAGTCTTTCTGCACTCAAACGTCCCGGTTTAGCCCCTGAGTACAAACACTCATACTCAGACCCTCACAACCGAGTTGACTCTTCACCAGCAGCCTTGACTGTTGCCTTCACGCCCTCTTCATCTTCGAACCTCGTACCTCGGATGCGCACGCAAGCCTCCAGCTTGCCTTCATGCCACCCTTCACGTATGCCTTGAAGTCTGCGTCCCTCGGCTCATCATCCCTGCTATCCAACGGTCCCTCAGATGTGCACACAAGCCTCCAGCTTGCCTCCATGCCATCTTTCACCTGAAGACATCAACCAAGTCCATGTGTACCTGTACACCTGTACACTCATGTACACATATTAGTCCAGCACAAATCCTAGCTTTATCATATTGCCCATACATCAAAATACTATGATCCTCCAGATCATTTCAGGACCGATTATGTTGGAGCAATCGGCCCTAAGATGGTCCGGAGTGACCATAGGTTTTCATGTTTGGGCAAAGGGTTTAAGTTATGTTTTCCCTTGTGTTCTTATATGTGTATGTTGAGTGTGCAGGTTATACAGGTTACACATATAGACTTGACTGGACGACCTCGGTACGGTGAATGATGGCATGGAGGTAAGCTGGAGGCTTGCGTGCGCATCCGAGGGACCTTGGTGAGCAGGGACGATGAGATGATGGGCGCCGACTTCGAGGCATGCGTGAAGGATGGCATAGAGGCAAGCTGGAGGCTTGCGTGCATCCGAGGGACGGGAACCAAAGATGAAGAGGGTGCGAAGGCAACAGTCGAGGCTGCGGAGGAGGAGTCAGTCAAGTCATGAGGGTACGAGTGCTGTGTGATTGTACTCGGGAAAGTCTTAGGGTCGAGTGCTGAGAGAAGTGTACTCGGGAAGGAAAACCCTAGGTGTGTGAGTAGGGCAGTCGACTGCCATTGTGGCAGTCAACTGGTGAAACTCACAGAATGGTCTCAGGCCTGGACCAGTCGACTGCCCTGGGAGCAATCGACTGGTAGGTGGCTGGTGAGCTGGCTGAGAATTCGAACGTTGGGGTGCAACGGTCGAATTTGGCTGGCACCAGTCGACTGCCCTGGGGGCAGTCGACTGGTAGCGAGAAATCAGCCCCGAGTCCTATTTAAAGAGGACTTCGTGGTGGCTGAGTTTCTTGACGAAACCTGCTTGGATAAAGTCAGTTAGTAGGCTATTGTGTTCACAAAGCGTCCGAGGTGTTATGGTGAGGTTTCTCCACCCACAAGGAGCGACACGTGATAGCCGGAGATTATTCGGGGAGTGATCCACCGACGGATTCTTCGATTAGTCACCCGGTCGGGGTGGATATCAAGTATTTGTTAGCAGTGTTTTCTTTATTGTTATTGCTTATTATTATTGTTTCCGCTGCACATACTAACAACGTAGGAAGAACAAGCCAAAGATTTGCTATTCACCGCCCCTCTAGCGTACGACATCGATACTTACAGTTGGTATCAGAGTGAAGGACCGCTCTTATTGGACTAATCGCCAAAGGAGCAAATGCTAGAGGAGAAGAGAAGATGGAAGATATATTGGGGGTCGACATCGACACTCCGCCGCCCTACGATCATGAAGATTTCGACTATTGGCGGGCAAGGATGAAGATTTGGTTTGGAATGGAGTGGGAGTGTATGGTGGTGCTTGAAGAACCCTATGAAATTCCAAAGGATAAGCACGGGAAAAGGCTTAGGCCTAGGTATTGGAATCAAGAACAACAAGATCTAGCAAGGTCAAACAAGAAGGTAATTGATGTATTAATAAATGTTTTGCTTAACAATGTCTTGAGTGGTGTAGGGGCATATGAAAATGCGCGTGAATTGTGGAACAAAATAGAAGATTTTCATAAGAACACCATCCAAGCTCAACCAATAGAAGATTCCAATGAAGTGAGCTCCATGATTCAAGAAAAGGAGAGAAATGAATCATCCACATCATCAAGTGAAGTGTCAATTTATTCAAGTGAAGAGGAGGTATCAACTTCAAAAATTGAGGGGGAGGAGAGACCCTCATCAACCCCGGATCAAGATGAAGCATCCACCTCTTCCAAGGTTGAAGAAGTCAACCTAGCCTCCACCTCCACCAAAGCAAAGAAGAAAGAGCACATCACATGCTTTGGGTGCAGTGAAAAGGGGCACTATAAGGATAAGTGTCCAAAAGGTAAAGAGAAGGTAATTCCTAAACCCAAGTCCTTTCAATTTAAATCTAATATGGGTTGTAGGAATGGAGAAGCCCAAGTTAAGAAGAAGAGAATTAGCTGCTTCACGTGTGGAGAGCTAGGACACTACCACACGAGGTGCCTAAGGAGTAAAGAATTCAAGAAGATGGAGCATCTAGGAAGATGGAAAAAAGAAGAAAGGAAGAAGCAAAGACCACGACGAGGAGGGACTACAAGGGTAAGGGGGGTAATTCCTAACCCTAGGGTAGAATGCAATTCAATTTCAAGTTCCTCCTTGCATATTAAAAACAATGTTAAGAATCTATTCATGCATGCTAGAACTCATGAGAAATGTTTAATGGTACATAATTCTGGCTTTAGATACAATGATAGGACTAGGGTTAACAAGGTAGAACACAATCCTAGGAAAAGCATGCATAATGATAGACCCAAGACCTCTAGACCTAAGGATCATGACACTAATCCCAAGAAGGGAAGGAATGTGCCTAGAAAGGAGGTTAGGCCTAGGAATGTCCAAGGTGGACACATGAGTTCAAAGGTTAAAAATTTGGAAAGGGAAAATCAAGCCTTGAGGGCAAGGCTTGATATATTAGAAAAGACCCTAGAAAGGTTCACGGTTAGATCTAAGGGCCTAGACATGGTGTTGGGTAGTTTGAAACCCAACTACGATAGATCGGGATTGGGATACCGGTCTAAGACCTTCAAGACCAACAAAAAGAAGTATGCTGGGGAGGCATACAATCATGGTAAGGAGGGTAAGTCCAAGGATGGCAAGGGAATGCCATCCAAGGGTAGAAAGGGTGACTTAACCAAGGACAAGGTGTCCAAGGTTAAGAATGTTCACTTTGTGGGCCAAGAGTCACCGGGGGCACACCGGTGTGGCTTAGTGTGGATTGAGTCACCTAGGGAGGTGGCTAGGGCTCAGAGCTCAAGGGGGAGCTCTAGGAGCCTATGGGGTCCATGGTGAGTGGATCTCAAGAGTTTCTCTCCTAGAAAATTAGGTTGAAATGTGCCAAAAAGATTGGAAAACTTGGGTAAGTCTTAATTCTAGAAAATGACACATTAAAAGGAGAATTAGGGAGAAAAAGGTGAAAATAGGATATATCTGAGAAAATTAGTTTTTAATGAGTGAACACCATGCAATTCAGTGCTAGAAATGAATTGTGATCACGCATTGGAAGATACATTGAGGAGAAATCACATTTGAGACTT
This sequence comes from Boesenbergia rotunda, assembly GCA_024364735.1. Classification (NCBI taxonomy): domain Eukaryota; kingdom Viridiplantae; phylum Streptophyta; class Magnoliopsida; order Zingiberales; family Zingiberaceae; genus Boesenbergia; species Boesenbergia rotunda. Next base: position 437,410 of record JAGFNQ010007311.1, on the reverse strand, counting down.
TTGGGATGAGTTTCAATGATACACTTTAGGATAAGTTGAATTTCGTGCCAATCTTGGGATCCGTAGTACATTTGTTTGGAAACGTATTTTTTCCAAGTAGACATTGGCCCCATAAATCTCCCCACGAAATTTCATAATTTTTGGAGATTTGTGGAATTATTTAGGGATTATTGAAATTGGGCTGGAAAACCTGAAATTCAGGTATCAGTCGACTACCCTAGGGGCAGTCGACTGGTAAGAGCCCAAAAACATTCTGTGAGATTTGGGAGTCGACTGCCCTGGGGGCAGTCGACTGGTCCATAGGCTGAAATGGAAATAAGTATATTGGACAATCAGAAATTGCGAATTTGGATTATAGGATAAGGCCTTGGATTAAAAGTCTTCTTATTCCTTGAATAAAGTGTTATTCCATCACTCAATATCTTGAAATTCAAGGAAGAATGATAAGTGGGTATTTATCTAGGATTAAGAGATAAGAAGAAGGAGAGCTTTATCACATTAAGAATACCTATTGAAAGGGAGAATTGAGGACAATTCCTTGTGTAAATTGATAATGGTTAGAGTTGGAAAACACAAGGAATCATGAATTGAGGTCAAAATTGATACAAAGTGTCCATCTTTAAGGAAATTAGAGAATTGTACCAAAGTCAAGCACATTTGATAATATTAATCAAATCATATTTTTCTAGGATAGAGTATATCCTAGCAAATATGCTTGCAAACCTCTTAGAGTTTTTCAAAGTTATTGTTGAGTTCTTATTGACACTAGGGATAAGGGTGCTTGGGGAGCAAGCCTTTAATGGTGTTCAAAGGGAAAAGAACTCGGGTGTTAGGTTAGGAAGAACCTAACTTGGTGTTAGGAGGTTAAGTTGGGTAGAACTTAACCTAAGAAAAATGAAAATTGGGAGAAGACATAGGTTAAGGGGGAGGTTGTCTCCTTTTTTGCCTTAATTTTCATTGAAAATTTTGGGTTTTGTGTCCAACTTGGGAATGGTGATAGATACATAGTGAAATGTATTTTTTCCCAAGTAAGTATGGGTACCACAAAGTTCTCCATGAAATTTGGGAATTTTTGGAGATTTGTGGAATTTCTGGCTCGTTTCTGAAATTCGGCCAGAAAATTGATATTCAGAGTATCAGTCGACTGCCATGGAGTCAGTCGACTGGTCAGGGATGGTGTGGGTATCCAGCAGCTGACTTGGGTCCAAATGCTAAGAAACAAGTGTATGGGGGATTAGTACACATTGTTTAGGATCATTGGGGATTTACAGAACCAATAATTGTGATATTATTGGGGTCTTTTGATGTATGACAAAGGGGGAGAGATGTTGGGTTTAAGTGGGAAACCAAACATACCTTTGCTAGAAACCCTAGGTTTAGGGGTAGGTAAGAAAAAAGGGGAGTATGGTTGCTCCATTCTTGGCGTAAGGGGAACCTTGGAAAGGTTCTTAAAAAGCCTTTGTAAGTCCAGTACAGGGGGAGCTTGGGAAAAGCTTTAAAAAGCCCATTTTAGTGAAAAGTCCTAACTTAGAGGGTTAGGTGTGGGATGCCTTGGGATAGGATCCATTTTTGCATTGCATATGCATCTGTTTAGCATGATTTTTGCTATTGACTACTATCTTATTTCCCTAATTTAAACAGATTGCCAAACATCAAAAAGGGGGAGATTGTTGGAGCAATCGACCTTAAGATGGTCCGGAGTGACCATAGGTTTTGATGTTTGGGCAAAGGGTTTAAGTTAGGTTTTCCCTTGTGTTCTTATATGTGTATGTTGAGTGTGCAGGTTGTACAGGTTACACATATAGACTTGATTGGACGACCTTGGTACGGTGAATGATGGCATGGAGGCAAGCTGGAGGATTGCGTGCGCATCTGAGGGACCTTGGTGAGCAGGGACGATGAGCTGATGGGCGCGGACTTCGAGGCATGCGTGAAGGATGGCATGGAGGCAAGCTGGAGGCTTGCGTGCATCGAGGGACGGGAGCCGAAGATGAAGAGGGCGCAAGGCAATAGTCGAGGCTGCGGAGGAGGAGTCAGTCGAGTCGT
>JAGFNQ010007311.1:406944-434674 GCA_024364735.1 Boesenbergia rotunda | reverse complement strand
GCTGGTGAGTTGGCTAAAATTCGAACGTTGGGGTGCAACGGTCAAATTTGGCTGGCACCAGTTGACTGCCCTTGGAGCAGTCGACTGGAGGCGAGGTTTTCAGCCCGAGTTCTTTTTAAAGAGAACTCGGTTTGGGCTGGGATTTTTGACGAGTTTGGCTTTAGGTAAGAGCCAATAGTAGTCTTTGTGCTCAGAGCTTTGATTGTGTTTGTGGTGAGGTTTCTCCACCTACAAGGAGCGACGAGGGCTAGCTGGAGGTTATCCGGGGATTGATCCACCGACGGATTCTTGGATTAGTCACCCATCCGGGGTGGATACCAAGTAAAAGCGGTTTGTTACCATTGTTTGTTTTCTCTATTATTGTTTCTGCTGTGCAACTAATAACGTAGGTACAAGAACAAGTCGAAGAATCGCTATTCACCCCCCCTCTAGCAGACATAAAATCGATCCAACAATTGGTATCAGAGCGAAGGACCGCTCTTGATCGGACTAATCGTCGAGGGAGCAAGAACTCTAGAGGGAAGAACATGGAAGACAAATTTGGGGACGGCATCTACATCCCACCGCCCTACGATCATGAAGACTTCGAATATTGGCAGGCAAGGATGAAGACTTGGCTTAGCATGGATTGGCCATGTAGGATAGCCATAGAAGAGCCCTTCGAAGTTCCAAAGGACAAACACTGGAAGAAGCTTCGTCCTAGATATTGGGACAATGAGCAACAAGAACAATCTCAGGCAAATAAGAAGGTAATCGATATCTTGATTAATACTTTGCCTACTAATGTTTTGAATGGTGTAGGAGCATACAAGAATGCACACGAATTATGGATCAAAGTCCAAGAATATCATGAAAATCCTATACGAATTCAAGAGCCCAAAGAAATCGAGTCATTGGTTCAAGAAATGGAAGAAGAAAATGAGAGGTCATCCACTTCATCTAGAGAAGAGGTGGAGGTCTCCACCTCAAGGATTGAGGGGGAGGAGAGACCCTCATCTACACAAGATCAAGAGGAGGCATCCACATAATCAAAAGTCTAAGAAGAAGCTCCAACCTCCACCAAAGCAAGAGCCAAGGACCATATCACATGCTTTGGGTGTAATGAAAAGGGGCACTACAAGGACAAGTGCCCAAAAGGTGAAAAAGAGGTAAAATCTACACTCATTTCAAGTTCTTGTAAACCTAACATGAGTTGTAGGAACGGAGGAACCCAAGAAAAGAAAAAGAAAATCCGATACTTTACGTGTGGAGAGCTAGGGCACTACCACACCAAGTGCCATAGAAAAGGAGAATTAAAGAAAATGGAGCATCTGAGAAGATGGGAGAAGGAGGAGAAGAAGAAGCAAAGATCACAATAAGGAGGGACTACAAGGGTAAGGGAGGGAATTCCTAACCCTCGGTTAAAAAGTAATTCAATTTCAAGTTCTTCCTTGCATTTTAAAAATCATGTTAATTACTCATCCATGCTTGCTAGTTTTAATGAAAAATGCTTAATGGTGCATAACTTTGGATTTAGATACAATGTTAGGAATAGGGATAATAAGGTAGGTCAAAACATTAACAAAAGCATGCATCATGATGGACCTAGGACCCTTGTACGTAAGAATCAAGGCACCAATCCCAAGAAGGGGAGGAATGTGCCTAGAAAGGAGGTTAGGCCTAGGAATGTCCAAGGTGGACACATGGATCCAAAGGTTAGAAATTTGGAAAGGGAAAATCAAGCCTTGAGGGCAAGGCTTGATACATTAGAAAAGGCCCTAGAAAGGTTCACGATTGGATCTAAGGGCCTAGACATGGTGTTGGGTAGTTTGAAACCCAACTACGATAGATCGGGATTGGGATACCGGTCTAAGACCTCCAAGGCCAACAAAAAGAAGTATGCTGGGGAGGCATACAATCATGGTAAGGAGGGTAAGTCCAAGGATGGCAAGGGAATGCCATCCAAGGGTAGAAAGGGTGACTTAACCAAGGACAAGGTGTCCAAGGTTAAGAAGGTTCACTTTGTAGGCCAAGAGTCACCGGGGGCACACCGATGTGGCTTAGTGTGGATTGAGTCACCTAGGGAGGTGGCTAGGGCTCAAAGCTCAAGGGGGAGCTCTAGGAGCCTATGGGGTCCATGATGAATGGATCTCAAGAGTTTCTCTCCTAGAAAATTAGGTTGAAATGTGCCAAAAGGATTGGAAGACTTGGGTAAGTATTAATTCAAGAAAATGGCACATTAAAAGGAGAATTAGGGATAAAAAGGTGAAATTGGAATTTTAATTTAGCTAAATCGATTTTAATAAGTAAACACCATGCAATTCAGTGCTAGAAATGAGTTATGATCAAGTATAAGAGAATACATTAAGGAGAAGTCACAATTGAGACTTTTGGGGATGAGTTTAAATGATACACTTTAGGATAAGTTGAGTTTCGTGCTAATCTTGGGATCCGGAGTACATTTGTTTGGAAATGTATTTTTCCCAAGTGGACATTGGCCCCACAAATCTCCCCACGGAATTTCATAATTTTTGGAGATTTGTGGAATTATCTAGGCACTACTGAAATTGGGCTGAAAAACTTGAAATTCAGGTATCAGTCGACTGCCCTAGGGGCAGTCAACTGGTGAGAGCCCAGAAACATTCTATGAGTTTTGGGAGTCGACTGCCCCGGGGGCAATCGACTGGTCCGTAGGCTGAAATGGAAATAGGTATATTGGACAATCAGAAATTGCAAATTTGGATTATAGGATAAGGCCTTGGATTAAAAGTCTTCTTATAAAGTGTTATTCTATGATTCAATATCTTGAAATTCAAGGAAGAGTGATAAGTGGGTATTTACGTAGGATTAAGAGATAAGAAGAAGGAGAGCTTTGTCACATTAAGAATACCTATTGAAAGGGAGAATTGAGGACAATTTCTTGTGTAAATTGATAATGGTTAGAGTTGGAAAACACAAGGAATCATGAATAGAGGTCAAAATCGATACAAAGTGTCAATCTTTAAAGAAATTAGAGAATTGTACCAAAGTCAAGCACATTTGATAATATTAATCAAATCATACTTTTCTAGAATAGAGTATATCCTAGCAAATGTGCTTGCAAACCTTTTAGAGTTTTTTTTAAAGTTGTTGTTGAGTTCTTATTGACACTAGGGATAAGGGTGCTTGGGGAGCAAGCCTTTAAATGATGTTCAAAGGGAAAAGAACTCGGGTGTTAGGTTGGGAAGAACCTAACTTGGTGTTAGGAGGTTAAGTTGAATAGAACTTATTGGGTTTTATGTCCAACTTGGGAATGGTGATAGATACATGGTGAAATGTATTTTTCTCAAGTAGGTATGGGTACCATAAAGTTCTCCATGAAATTTAGGAATTTTTGGAGATTTGTGGAATTTCTGGCGCATTTCTGAAATTCGGCCAGAAAATTGATATTCAGAGTATTAGTCGACTGACCAGGAGTCAGTCGACTGGTCAGGGCTGGTGTGGGTATCCAGCAGCTGACTTGGGCCAAAATGATGTAAAACAAGTGTATGGGGGGGCTAGTACACTGTGTTTAGGATCATTGGGGATTAAAAGAATCGATAATTGGGATATTGTTGGGTTCTTTTTGATGTTAGACAAACGGGGAGATGTTAGTGATATGAGAGAAGTGTCCTAAGGCAATCGCCTTATGATTGTAAACATTTATTTTAATAAATGATAATTCACTATTTGAGTATACATGTTAGTGTATTTGATTGGGATCTTAAACTCATCTACTGAATGTCCGCAATACAATTCACAGCATAAGAGAATTTGTGATGGGATCACAACTAGTGATTATCTCTACATGTGCAATTGTGAAGTATTGAAAATATCCCTAGTCGATGAATTGATAAAAACGGACACTATCAATTCTGTTGAGACTAGCATGGGTTATTCTCTAATCAGCTGATTCTCACTAGCTGGTGACATTGGGATGTCCGGAGATAAACATGGATGCTAGTTAAGGGAACTAGTTCATTGGAGTGACTGGCTGTAAAACTTCATATGGAATCTATATATAGACATGTCAGTGAAGTTCTTACTGCAGCTTAAGTGCGATGTTCCTTTGACTTGCGGTGTTCAAGTCATCTTGGTCATGGAGACTTATACTTTAACATCTTAAGCAAGCATCTCCAAGGAGGTGTGGACCCAGGATGATTGGGTATAAGCCGAAGTGCCCGAAGATGTTTGAACAGCCTACAAAGGATTCACCACTCCTTGCGAGGAGATGTATACCCAGGCCTATCGTCGGATTGTTACTCAAAGACTCTGGCCAGAGCATGTCATCTTTAGAGTATGAGTCTCTTAAATACATGAGAGTAATTAGAAATCCAAAGGACGAGAAAGACACTACTTGGGCTAGGTGTGACGTAGTCAGCCTAGTGGGGACTGACACATACAGACCACGTCCTGAACCAAGAGGGTATAAGATGGTGAAGGGAATGAGGCACGATTCAATAGAGCTGCTGAAGGGTTTCAGAATTATTTCTGAGGTCAACCGTTGATCTTTCGATTAATTGGGGGTCATGATGTACTACTAGGTGCCACTCATGATCGTTCTATAATTGGTTAATTATAGATGACCAACATAAATCGAAAGCCTATTTAGTCACACGCACTACGAGTAATCCGAGGGATTTAAAATGAGTTGAAAATTGGATTTTCCAATCAAGAGAAATAAGTCGAATCCGAATTAATCAGAGGCGCAATGGAAACTTAAAATGGCTAAGTCTTTTGAAGCCTTATTGGGCGAATTAAATGAGTTTAATTCGCGATGGGTTCGGCACGGTTTGGCCGGCCAAAGAGGGTGCCAACCCCCTTTGGTTTGGCCGGCCACAACATTGGGGAGAAACCAATTTATTTGGTTTAATTAATAAAATAAATCTAGCGCGATTTGTTTTATAAATTATGGATAAATAAATTTGTATAAATAAATTTATAGAAATTTATTCTTTTTTATGAAAATTAAAATGATCCATGGAATGGTTTATTTTAATTTTATAAAATCAATTATGAATTGATTTTTCTATAATAAGAAAATTTATAAATTTCTTGTAAAATTTATTCCATAATAAAAGGAGAGATGTATTTGTTTTATTATAAATTTAGTTATAATAAAACTTGGCTTAAACGGAATAATTCATAAGAAAATTTATAGGATAAATTTCTTATGAAAATTCCGTTAAGAGGGAGACTTGGCAAGGGAGAGGCTACTATATAAAGGAACCAAAGGCAAGCCTTGAATTCCCAATAGAGTAATCAAGAGATTAATTCTCTCCCCCTCTCTCTCTTATTCTCTTCCTCTCCTTCTCCTTCCCTCCTAGGGCCGGCGCCCCTTGCACACCCTAGGGCCGACGTCCATCTCACCTAGGGCCGACGCAGCATCCTCCCCTTCCAAGGGTTGGCGTGAGCAACCTCCATCAAGAAGGTGCCAAAGAAGAAGAAGAAGAAGCGGGTCGCATCTCCTTTCTTCCCGGAATTTAGATTCCGTTTCTTGGTGGTTAGTTTCCATCTTTTTCTCTTGTTATTTTAGTTGTGCCTTTGGAGAATCTAGTAGTTCTCATCGGCACAAAACTCGTGACTTTGCGAAGTCATCCCGAAGAGAACTCGGCGTGGACGCGAATAGAGGCGGAGCTTCCAAGGGATGCTACGGTTGGATCTCGTCCCTTTCTTTGAGTTACGAGAGGTACAAAGTAAATTAGTTTACATTTCCGCAATGTTTTAATTTATGATAATGTCCACACATCATAAGGTTGCATTCTAGATACGTGGTTAAAATAATTTGAGAAATTATTTTATGCTAATTCTTCCGCTGCACGTAAAATTAAAATTTTACGAACCCGTATCCTTGTCAACATGCACCCGGTCCCAACAGTGGTATCAAAGCCGGTTAGTGTTCGACATAATCATATAATTGTTTTGTGGAAAACTTTGTCATAATCTCAATTTTGGAAATTTTTTTTTCAATTACGGAAACTTTCCAATTATAATAAATTTTAGATTTAGGAATTTCAAAGTTTGGAAATCCTCATGAAATTTCGCAAACGTTTGAAATATCCTAGTTTCTGAAATTTTATGATAATTGTGAAAACTTCCCATCTTTGGAACTTTCCAATTTTGGAAAATTTTCTATTTTAGAAATTTTCCAATTTTAGAAATATGTAAGTTTTCTTTGTACCAGAAACTTACAATTATTCTGAAAACCTATTATGAAATCTCTCAATTTTGGACACTTTCTTTCAAGAAAGTTTAGACAAATTTATGGACAATTAATTGACAATTAAATTTGAATTGGTTTTTAAATTGTCAACAAAATTCTTTATTTTGGATTGAGCCTCGGGGAGCCGTCCAATTTAAAGTTAGTTGTTGTAATTTAATTTCCCAATTTTAAATGAAATTGTCATGTTTAATTTGGTTACGCTTCCGAAGCGGACCAAATTGAATTTACGACAAATTTCTTTTCTTTGGGTATCTGAGCCTCGGGGAGCCACCCTTAGAAAATAATTTGTTGTAATTAATTAAATCCATGAATAAAATATGATTTAAGAGGTGATGCTCTTACATATTGTTGTCTCCAAAATTAATTAGGAAAATGATTTCCTATAGAGTTTTCTTAAATGAGATTTTCATGAAAATAATATATGGTTGAATTAAGGGAATCTCTCTCTTAATTTAATAAGATTTGATTTAGAGAAATCAAAGTCTTAAAACATATTATTTCCGAAATTGATTATGACAATTTAGGAAATTATTTCCCAAAACAATTCCTTCAATAAAGTATGAAATTAGAATTAGGAAATCCGGTTCCTAATTCAATTAATGAGACTTGATAAATTAAGTCACATACATACTTTATTAAGGAAATCGTTAGTCATGACATAATTATATGTCATGAATATGCTTAGAAAAGAAAGGATGAGACCCAAAACCCCTTACAAAATATTAAGGCCAACACCTTCCACTAATATGGTTAGAATCGGACTTTTGTTTCTTGTTTGGGTTGATGGACACATCCATGCCCGGCTTGAACCTCAACATGTTCAAACCATGGAATTAGTTTATGAATAATATAGTTGGAGTCAGAGGTCAATCCTTAGTTTTGGTTGTTGGACACATCCAAGCCTGACTAAGCGGTTGAATGAGCTCCAACCATATTAAAACTATTTCTTGATTAATGGGTCAGCCTTAAGCTTGGAGCATCGATTTGTTGTGCCACAGCCAAGGTCGATGTAAAGAGAGGTGCAGTTGGGTGCTATGTATATTGTTACATACTTGTTAATGAGTTAACAACCCAATGATTTATGCAAACATTCAATTAGTTGATAGCATAAAGTGATAATTACATATATGTGATGTGTAATCAGTATAATTACCTACCTTCATAGCTAAGAATAACTTGATGGCCACAACCATGGTTGTTCTTATCTATGGTTGGATATCAACCTATTTGGAGATGCTCCTACAATCTCCCGAATTGATAAAAAGGGTTATTCAATTTGAAAAATAAATAGGATTTTTAATTAATGTATATTGATACATTCTTTATCATTCTTCTCACATAAGCTCAATTTGTATTTCTAGGTTAATCACTCGATCATGTCTTCTCTAAACTTGCGTTCCATTTTGGACACCAATAAACTGACTGGGCCAAACTTCATGGACTGGCTTCGAAACCTGAGGATAGTCCTCAAGGCAGAGAAGATTGCTTATGCCCTTGAAGATCAACTTCCTAGCCGTCCTCCAGAAAATGCAACTCCAGACCAGTTAGTGGCCTATCAGAAACATGTGACCGATTCTGAACTTGCAAGTTGCATCATGCTAGCCTCTATGATACCTGAGCTGCAAAAGCAGCATGAGCATATGGATGCTTATACCATCATCTTCCATCTTCATGAGTTGTTTGAAGAGCAGGCGAGATCCGAAAGGTTCGAAGTCTCCAGACTCCTCTTCACCTCTAAGATGCAGGAAGGCACTTCTGCCTCGCAGTTTGTATTAAAGATGTTGGGGTACATTGAGCGACTGAGCACACTCGATTTTGCAATGGATCATGAACTAAGTATTGACTTAATTCTGAATTGTTTACCCAAAAGTTATTCACAATTTGTGATGAACTATCGGATGAACAAGCTGGAAACTACCATTCCTGAGTTGCTCAACCTGCTGAAGACTGTAGAGCCTTCTGTAAAGCAGGATCAAAAGGTGGTTCTGTTAGTTGGTTCCTCGAAGAAAGGTTCTAAGAGGAAGGCCAAAGAACATAATAAAGGAAAGAAGAAAAAGGCCAAAAAGACTGAAAAGAAACCAAAAGGCACTTGCCATCATTGAGGCAAGGAGGGTCACTGGCGAAGAAACTGCAAGGTTTATCTTGAGTCCTTGAAGAATAAGGCATCCGATGCCCCATCCTCTTCAGGTATCTTCGTTATTGAATGTCACTCTATTTCCTCAAATACCTGGGTACTTGATACTGGGTGTGACTCACATATATGTAATGACATACAGGGGCTAAGGAATAGAAGAAGACTCGTCAAAGGAGAAGCGAATTTGCGAGTTGGAAATGGAGCAAAGATTGCTGCTATTGCCATCGGAACATATTTGCTAAAGCTCCCCACTGGACGTGTCTTAGAATTGGATAATTGTTATTTTGTTCCTTCATTAATAAAGAACATTGTATCTATTTCATGTTTGAATGAAAAGGGTTATCATTTAACTTTTAGTAACAATTGTTGTTACATAACTTTAAATGGCGTTCTTTATGGGAATGGAACTTTGTGCAATGGTATCTACACGTTAGATTTATCCAGTGACGTTTTCAATATCGAAGTTAGCAACAAACGTGCTCGAATAGATAATCGAATAGACTCCTACACTTGGCATTGCCGTCTTGGCCATGTAAGTAAGAAATGCATGACCGAATTACACCGATGTGGAATTTTGGAATCATTTGAACCCGGTTCATTTGATACATGCGAATCATGCTTAAAAGGCAAGATGACCAAATTACCTTTTTCCGGAAAAGGTAATCCAATGGAAGAATTGCTTGGTCTAATACATACTGATGTATGTGGACCAATGCCAACTCTTGCACAAGGAGGCTATAGCTACTTCATCACCTTTATCGATGATCACTCACGATTCGGGTATGTGTTCTTGATGAAACACAAATCTGAAGCCTTTGAGAAATTCAAAGAGTTCAGAAATGAAGTAGAGAAACAGCTTGGCAAAAGTATTAAGATACCTCGATCCGATCGGGGTGGTGAATACTTGAGTTAAGAGTTTCAAGATTATCTTAGGGACAATGGGATATTGTCCCAATGGACTCCGCCATATACACCACAGCATAATGGTGTATCTGAGAGGCGCAACCGAACCTTGATGGACATGGTTAGGTCTATGATGAATCATGCAACTCTTCCAAAATCCTTTTGGGGCTATGCACTTAAGACAACTGTTTACTTGCTAAACAGAGTCCCGACCAAGGTAGTCTCTACTACTCCATATGAGACATGGAATAGTAAGAAACCCCACTTAACTCACCTTAAATCCATTCGGATGCTCCTAGCCATAGCAGCTCATTATGATTATGAGATATGACAAATGGATGTGAAAATAGCTTTCCTTAATGGAAACTTGCTTGAGAATGTATACATGATACAACCTGAAGGTTTCACATCGGTTGATAAAACCAAAGTATGCAAGCTTCGACGATCCATATATGGACTGAAGCAAGCATCTAGGAGCTGGAACATCCGTTTTGATGAGAAAATCAAAGAGTTTGATTTCTCACAAAATCCTGACGAACCTTGTGTGTACAAGAAGGTTAGTGGGAGTGCAGTCGTATTCCTAGTATTATATGTCGTTGACATATTACTTATAGGAAACGATATATCAGTCTTACAAACAGTTAAAATTTGGTTGTCCAAAACTTTCTCCATGAAAGACCTGGGAGAAGCAACCTATATCCTTGGGATTAGAATCTATAGAGATAGATCAAAACGGTTGCTTGGTCTTTCGCAGTCTACATATATAGACCGAGTGCTAAAAAGGTTTAGCATGTCGGAATCCAAGAAAGTTTACCTTCCCATCAGGCATGGGATCAACCTTTCAAAGTCTATGTGTCCGCGCACAGAAGATGAGAGGATTTGCATGAATAAGATTCCTTATGCATCCGCGATAGGATCTATCATGTATGCTATGTTGTGTACTAGACCCGATGTATCGTATGCTCTGAGCGTCACAAGCAGATACCAGTCGGATCTAGGAATGGATCATTGGGCGGCTGTCAAGACAATCCTTAAGTACTTAAGAAGAACTAAGGATGTGTTCCTAATATATGGAGAAGGAGATATGGTAATACGTGGGTATACAGATGCCAGTTTCCAGACAGATAAGGATGACTGCAAATCTCAGTCTGGATACGTATTTACTTTGAATGGAGGCGCAATAAGTTGGAAGAGTTCCAAACAAGACACCGTAGCGGATTCTACCACGGAAGCGGAATATATCGCAGCTTCGGAAGCAGCAAAGGAAGCAGTCTGGATCAAGAAGTTTGTCTCCGAACTTGGCGTGGTTCCAACCATTGATGAAGTAGTGCCAAGTGGGAGTTTGTTAGTGATATGAGAGATGTGTCCTAAGGCAATCGCCTTATGATTGCAAACATTTATTTTAATAGATGATAATTCACTATTTGAGTATACATGTTAGTGTATTTGATTGGGATCTTAAACTCATCTACTGAATGCCCGCAATACAATTCACAGCATAAGAGAATTTGTGATGGGATCACAACTAGTGATTATCTCTACATGTGCAATTGTTAAGTATTGAAAATATCCCTAGTCGATGAATTGATAAAAACGGACACTATAAATTCTGTTGAGACTAGCATGGGTTATTCTCTAATCAGCTGATTCTCACTAGCCGGTGACATTGGGATGTCCGGAGATAAACATGGATGCTAGTTAAGGGAACTAGTTCATTGGAGTGACTGGCTGTAAAACTTCATATGGAATCTATATATAGACATGTCAGTGAAGTTCTTACTGTAGCTTAAGTGCGATGTTCCTTTGACTTGCGGTGTTCAAGTCATCTTGGTCATGGAGACTTATACTTTAACATCTTAAGCAAGCATCTCCAAGGAGGTGTGGACCCAGGATGATTGGGTATAAGCCGAAGTGCCCGAAGATGTTTGAACAGCCTACAAAGGATTCACCACTCCTTGCGAGGAGATGTATACCCAGGCCTATCGTTGGATTGTTACTCAAAGACTCTGGCCAGAGCATGTCATGTTTAGAGTATGAGTCTCTTAAATACATGAGAGTAATTAGAAATCCAAAGGACGAGAAAGACACTACTTGGGCTAGGTGTGACGTAGTCAGCCTAGTGGGGACTGACACATACAGACCATGTCCTGAACCAAGAGGGTATAAGATGGTGAAGGGAATGAGGCACGATTCAATAGAGCTGCTGAAGGGTTTCAGAATTATTTCTGAGGTCAACCGTTGATCTTTCGATTAATTGGGGGTCATGATGTACTACTAGGTGCCACTCATGATCGTTCTATAATTGGTTAATTATAGACGGCCAACATAAATCGAAAGCCTATTTAGTCACACGCACTACGAGTAATCCAAGGGATTTAAAATGAGTTGAAAATTGGATTTTCCAATCAAGGGAAATAAGTCGAATCCGAATTAATCAGAGGCGCAATGGAAACTTAAAATGGCTAAGTCTTTTGAAGGCTTATCGGGCGAATTAAATGAGTTTAATTAGCGATGGGTTCGGCTCGGTTTGGCCGGCCAAAGAGGGTGCCAACCCCCTTTGGTTTGGCCGGCCACAACATTGGGGAGAAACCAATTTATTTGGTTTAATTAATAAAATAAATCTAGCGCGATTTGTTTTATAAATTATGGATAAATAAATTTGTATAAAGAAATTTATATAAATAAATTTATAGAAATTTATTCTTTTTTATGAAAATTAAAATGATCCATGGAATGGTTTATTTTAATTTTATAAAATCAATTATGAATTGATTTTTCCATAATAAGAAAATTTATAAATTTCTTGTAAAATTTATTCCATAATAAAAGGAGAGATGTATTTGTTTTATTATAAAGTTAGTTATAATAAAACTTGGCTTAAACGGAATAATTCATAAGAAAATTTATAGGATAAATTTCTTATGAAAATTCCGTTAAGAGGGAGACTTGGCAAGGGAGAGGCTACTATATAAAGGAACCAAAGGCAAGCCTTGAATTCCCAATAGAGTAATCAAGAGATTAATTCTCTCCCTCTCTCTCTCTTATTCTCTTCCTCTCCTTCTCCTTCCCTCCTAGGGCCGGCGCCCCTTGCACACCCTAGGGCCGGCGTCCATCCCACCTAGGGCCGGCGCACCATCCTCCCCTTCCAAGGGTTGGCGTGAGCAACCTCCATCAAGAAGGTGCCAAAGAAGAAGAAGAAGAAGCGGGTCGCATCTCCTTTCTTCCTAGAATTTAGATTCCGTTTCTTGGTGGTTAGTTTCCATCTTTTTCTCTTGTTATTTTAGTTGTGCCTTTGGAGAATCTAGTAGTTCTTGTCGGCACAAAACTCGTGACTTTGCGAAGTCATCCCGAAGAGAACTCGGCGTGGACGCGAATAGAGGCGGAGCTTCCAAGGGATGCTACGGTTGGATCTCGTCCCTTTCTTCGAGTTACGAGAGGTACAAAGTAAATTAGTTTACTTTTTTACAAAGTTTTAATTTATGATTATGTCCACACATCATAAGGTTGCATGCTAGATACGCGGTTAAAATAATTTGAGAAATTATTTTATGCTAATTCTTCCGCTGCACGTAAAAATTAAAAATTTTCCGAACCCGTATCCTTGTCAACATGCACCCAGTCCGAACAGGAGAAGTGTTGGGTTTATGTTAGGAAACCAAACTTACCTTTGCAAGAAACCATAGGTTTAGGAGGAGTTGAGATTGAGGGGGAGCATGGTTGCTCCATCCTTGGCGTAAGGGGGACCTTGGAGAGGTTCTTAAAAAGCCTTTGTAAGTCCAGTGTAGGGGGAGCTTAGGAAAAACTTTAAAAAGCTCATTTTGGTGGAAATTCCTAGCTTGGAGGGTTAGGTGGTAAAAAGTCCTAACTTGGAGGGTTAGGTGTAGGATGCCTTGGGATAGGATCCATGTATGCATTGCATATGCATTATTTTTTCCATTGACTACTGTTTTGCTTTCCCTAACTTAAACGTATTGCCAAACATCAAAAAGGGGGAGATTGTTGGAGCAATCGACCCTAAGATAGTCCGGAGTGACCATAGGTTTTGATGTTTAGGCAAAGGGTTTAAGTTAGGTTTTCCCTTGTATTCTTATATGTGTATGTTGAGTGTACAGGTTGTACAGGTTACACATATGGACTTGACTGGACGGTCTCGGTATGGTGAAGGATGGCATGGAGGCAAGCTGGAGGCTTGCGTGCGCATCCGAGGGACCTTGGTGAGAAGGGACGATGAGCTGATGGGCGCGGACTTCGAGGCATGCGTGAAGGATGACATGGAGGCAAGTTGGAGGCTTGAGTGCATCCGAGGGACGGGAGCTGAAGATGAAGAGGGCGCGAAGGCAATAGTCGAGGTTGCGGATGAGGAGCCAGTCGAGTCGTGAGGATCGAGTGCTGTGTGAATGTACTCAGGAAGGGATTTAGCTGGGGACCAGTCGACTGCTCTAGGAGCAGTCGACTGGTAGGTGGCTGGTGAGTTGGCTAAAATTCGAACGTTGGGGTGCAACGGTCGAATTTGGCTGGCACCAGTCGACTGCACTTGGAGCAGTCGACTGGAGGCGAGGTTTTCAGCCCGAGTTCTATTTAAAGAGAACTCGGTTTGGGCTGGGATTTTTGACGAGTTTGGCTTTGGGTAAGAGCCAAACAGTAGTCATTATGCTCAGAGCTTTGATTGTGTTTGTGGTGAGGTTTCTCCACCCACAAGGAGCGACGAGGGCTAGCCGGAGGTTATCCAGGGATTGATCCACCGACGGATTCTTGGATTAGTCACCCGTCCGGGGTGGATACCAAGTAAAAGCGGTTTGTTAGCATTGTTTGTTTTCTCTATTATTGTTTTCGCTGTGCAACTAACAACGTAGGTACAAGAACAAGTCGAAGAATCGCTATTCACCCCTCCTCTAGCGGACATAATCGATCCAACAGTTTAGTCGGATCTCGACTTTTCTTGTTACTTGGGTAGCAATGATGCATTGCTAGATGCTGCTCATTGCTTATGTGTCTAAAGCGTTTAGGCACATTGCCAACGTCACGAGAACCTATTGGGTCACACACTAAGGACATGATGCTTCGGGAGTTCGGGAGCTTGGGACAGGAGCTCGGGAGATCTGATCGGGAGCCCGAGTTGGGAACTCGGGAGATCAGATTGGGAACTCGAGTTGGGAACTCGGGAACTTAGGTCAGGAGCTTAGGGACTTGGTCGGGAGCTCGGGCTTGGGAGTTCAACAGACTGGGTCGGGAGCTCGGCACTCTGCAGAGTGGGCTAGGAGCTCGGCAGACTGGGTTGGGAGCTCGGCGACTTGCTCGACAGACTTGGTCGGGAGCTCGGGGACTTGCTCGGGAGACCTGGTCGGAAACCCGAGAGGCCCGGTCGGAAGCCCGAGAGGCCCGGTCGGAAGTGCAGGGGAAATTCATTAATGTGTTTAATGAAGGAAAGAGAAAAGTCTCTCTTCATTGGATGAAAAGAAGATGAAGAGTCACATGAAAAGATGTGTTCTTTATTGGCTTTAATGAACGGAAGTCAAAGAGACAAAAGACTCTTCATATTCATGGGATGAATATAAAAGAGGGTCTAGTCAATTTTGAATGATAAGTGTGTTTTTCCTTTCTTCCCTTCGTCTCTTCTTCTTCCTCTCTCTCTTGGCCGAAACCCTCTTGGGTTCTTGGTGGTTGATGGGTAGCCCACAATGAGTGTCACGATGAGTCTCAAATTTGAATTTATAATTGAAAACCCTTTAGCTCACAAAACTAAGTGTAGTATAGGGGCTTCAAGTCGTATTTTTCCAATGACTAGTTAAGAATGCTTAACTCAAGCTAGATTTTGTCGTTTTCTATTTTGGGTTTTCAAGTAAGATGGGGTTTTTTGCGATAATGGATGAAATAACAGTTGGAAACAGACTGAATTTAGCTAAAGCAGAAACTAACTCGAAATTTTAGATACTACACTTATGCTATTTGAAAACTGAGCAATTCAATTCAAAACTATGGGATTGAAGTTCAAGAACTAATATCAAAGACAAGAAAGCATAGGATATGTAGCTAAACTGTAGAATTGTGAAAATTGAAACAAAAGATACTAAAGAAACATGACTGGAAGTAAATTGATATAAACTGAAACAACTAATGAATTAAGTGTTCAAAACCGAAATTCTCAGAAATTTGACATCAGATCCATCCCTTTGCCAAGATCTCCTTCTTGTCGTCACACAATAGCCAAGCTAGAAACCCTCTAGCTCGAAAACCAGCCAGAACAGACTCCCTTGATCAGTTTGTGTTGGCTTGATGCGAATTGATCATCCTGATCGGTCAACCGACCGATCAGGACTCCTGCTGATCGGATTGGAGACCGATCAGTAGCGTTTCTGTCCGATCACGAAGACTTATCAGTATCTGAAAACTCCACGATCTCTTCCTGCTTGATACGCTGAATGGCGACTTCGGCTCAGAAACCTCAGAAACCCTCCAAAGAACCCCTCTGAATTGCTCCGACAGCTCCAATCAAAGAAAACCAGTGATCAAACAAGAATCGATTGGCAGGAATAGAGCTCCGGCGAAACCCTCACCTGAGCTTTCCAAAGACAAAGTTGATTAGAAAACTTAATAGGAAAACTACCTCGACAATTAGAAAACTTGAAATAAAGGCTTAGATCTGATGTTAGCCACGTGCGATTGGAGAAGAAAATAGAGAAATGCTGAAGAACAGGGAAGAACTCGCGACACCGAGCTCTGTGAGGAGTTTCTGATTTAATTAACTCCAATTAAAACTGAACGGCTGTGATCATCCTCACTTCATCCAACGGTTAGATCATCTCGGATTGGAACCAAACTTTCCAGATATCCATCAATGGTCAGGATCTTCTTCTCCTTAGCTTGGATCGATCAGATCTTCAACGGATGGCTTGGATTGCCTCTCCTTTTGAATGGATGGCTTAGACTCCTCTCGAGCTTGATCCAACGCCTAGATGACTTCTGATTTAGACCAAAACTTCAGATCTTGATCTATGGTCTTGATTAACTCTACCTTGAGCTCGGATTGATCAGAAGATGAAAGATGACTCAGATCTCCCCATGTCTTGATTGGACGACCCACGTTTCTTCAGTGATCATTCGAAGCCTACAAAATTATATTCAAATTTTAATGCCAAAATATCTCAATATAAAAATATTTGCATCCAAAGCTAAAATGTAAATAACTCATAAAACCTAATGTAAATGCAAGATCAAGCATACAAAAAGGAATCAAAACATGGATTTGAGAGCCTAAATTAATTATCAAAATGGTAATTATCAACTCCCTCACACTTGCTCTTGGGCGTCTCGCACAAACTAACTAATGAACTAATGATGTACCTCCCTAGATTATCCTCAATCATAGTTTGAAGCAATTGAAAGGGAATTACTTACGGTTGCCAAATCTCAAAAATCTAAACTCAATGGACTAGAGTCTTGTCCTTAGTCAACAACAAAGTATATTTCATCCTTCATGACTAATTGAGATGAATTAAACACACAAATTCTCTTAAGGAAATTTTGGGTGACTCTCTTTCTAAGTTCTAAATTTTGATGAAAGTGGAGCTCACTCAAACACATCATGTTTCTTGCACTACCATAAGCTTGCTTATGCTCTACTCTCTACCATCATTCTTGAGTTGAATTCACACCTACAAAGGCTCATCTAAACATGTTAAGGAAATATAGAATGATAAGAATGAAATAGAAGTTAGTGGATGAAAAATTTAAGAAAGTGGAAGACTTGGATACTAAAGAATGTCACTAAATGAACTTTACCCCTCTCTTTTTGTATTATTCTGTATAGATCAGAGCCAATGTAAGCAAGGATCAGACAGTGACTCTGATTTGGATGAGAAACCTCACTGAATCCAGTGTGCTAAAATTGTTGTGTGCCAACCTCTCTGCTGATCGGTCAAGTGACCGATCAAGCTCTTCCTGATCGTTCTGGCTTTCTTCTGATCGGTCTGGACTTCTTCTGATCGGTCACGGTGACCGATCAGACACTTCCCTGATCAGTTTAGAGACCGATCAGAGCACCATCAGATTCTAAAACTGAGTAGAGTTCTGAAACTATCTTCTCCCAAGGATTTGCTTCTTCCCAATCAGTAGCTAACTCTCAAATTCAGCTATCAACTTGTTCTCCTCTTCCAATTCAGAAAACTCATCCAACTCCTGATAGTCCACTTCACGTTTTTTTGTTTTTCTTTTTTTTTTCTGCTGTTCTATTTTTTCTTTTTTTTATAGTGGCTAGCTGAGCATCCCAATTTTCAAAAATTTGGCTTAGCTTAGATTCTGCTCCGATTTGTGTTCAGCAACTTCACAATCCAGAACTTGAACAAGTATATCAAATGAATGAAAAAGATCTTCAATTTTCTTTTTAAGGGTCATCTTCTCAAGTTTTCTTCCTTCAGACAATCTCTTTGAACATTCTCCAACTCATCTTCAAAAACTTCCTTCAGACCACTGCCGCATTGCTTCAAGTATGAAACAATCTGATTAAGTGCTAATAGTTGTCTGTGGTCGATAGGATGGAATTCTCCTGAAGTTTGATCACTGTCCAAAACACTTGGCACACCAACTCACAGATTTCAGCTCACGGTTTGAAAGCTCATAGATTCCAACTTGAACTTTAAGTTGGCTATGATGACAAATCTCCAAACTGCAATTATAACTTTGAATCATCAAATAATAAAAAGGAATTATGTGCTCCACTTGGAATTTTTACTATCAACTCTTGCAACCCACTCTTGATACAAAACTCCTTCAAATTGGCACCTTTTCATCTACTGCAATTTTTTTTATAGAGAATTGCATCCTTGATACTTTCTTCATTCCTTTAGATCCATCAAAACAAATTTCCAATTCATAATTCAGATTTTCACAGTAACAACTAAAAATAAGCTTCCAAAATGCATCATTTCTCACCAAAACACTTCAAAACACTAACCACCTCCCCCACACTTAGCTTTTTGACCATCTCGGGTAAAGTAACATCAAGAAACAATCAAAGCATCCAAGTCCATGGAAAATATGGTTATGAACAGAAAAATAGGGAAAGGAAAAATAGAATATAGAGTGGACTAACAAGGGATATTGCAAAAATGATATGAAAAAGGAAACAAAGTGATTCACCTCTATAAATGTGGTCCAATCATAGAAATATAGTTTTGAAAGAACCTAAGCAAGTTCTAGAGTACAATCACATGTGTGTATCTAAAAAATAAGGTCAAATCCTCACTAAGTAAAAAGAATTCATCTCAAATCATCAATCTAGAGTCCATAACTAAGTAGCAACTCAAGCATCCAAGAATTTTCATCCATTGGCTCAAATCCTAAGTTTTAACAACCAAATTTAACTCACTTTCAAAGGATTCTAAAATGACATAAAGAAAATCTAGAGGGATACATTTATTCCAAATCATGCATGAAACAAGATGCCAAAAAGGATAAAATGGTATCTACAATGAATCTTTATTTACTCTACACTACCTAAGCATTTATTAACAAAAACTCACTGTAAAAGAAAATTTTACTGCTACAAAATATAAAAATGGTATATACAATGAAATAAGAGTGTAAGAAGGATAAAACTCCCCTTTAGGTTGGGTAGATAGCATCTTTAACATCCAATCCATCCACATCTAGCTCGTTCACTTCTTCAAAATATTTCTTGAGTCGGTGGCCATTAACTCTCCAAATAAGAATATTAGCCTCATCCTTAATCTCAATAACACCAAAAGGAAAAACATTAGTAACAAAAAATGGACCTTCCCATCTAGACCTCAACTTACCTTTAATTAATTTGAGCCTTGATTTGTATAAAAAAACTTTGTCACAAATTCGAAACTCCTTCTTCACTATATTCTTATCATGAAAGTTCTTAGTCTTCTCTTTGTAAATCCTTGAGTTTTCATATGCTTCTAATCTTATCTCCTCAAGTTCTTGAAGTTGAAGCTTTCTTTCTTCTCCCCCTTTATTCGCATCAAAATTGCAAGCTTTCACCGCCCAATAAGCTCTATGCTCTATCTCCATGGGTAAGTGACAAGCTTTTCCATAAACAAGCCGGTAGGGAGACATTCCAATAGGTGTCTTATATGCCGTCTGATAGGCCCATAATGCATCATCAAGTCTTTTGCTCCAATCTTTTATACTAGGTCCCACGGTCTTCTCCAAAATTACCTTAATCTCTCTATTTGATACCTCGGCTTGTCCATTAGTTTGGGGGTGGTAGGAAGTAGACACTTTATGCAAAACCCCATATTTGTTGAGTAAATCCTTCATGTGCTTGTTGCAAAAATGTGAACTTTGATCACTTATAATAGCTCTTGGAATTCCAAATCTACAAAAAATGTATGACCTAACAAAACTCACAACAACAAAAGAATCGTCAGTCCTGGAGGGAATTGCCTCCACCCATTTAGATACATAATCAACAGCAAGTAATATATACAAAAATCCACAAGATGCAGGAAAAAGTCTCATAAAGTCTATCCCCCATACATTAAAAATTTCACAAAAAAGCATAGTTTGTTGGGCATTTCATTCCTAGCTCGTATGTTTCATGTCCTCTGACATCTATCACAGTTTCTATAAAATAGATAAGCGTCATGAAATAAAGTAGGCCAGAATAATCCACATTCTAATACTTTCCTAGCGGTCCTCTATGGACCAAAATGTCCTCCACAGGCTGACGAATGACAAAGTGTAAGAAATGAATGAAACTCATGATCAGGTATGCATCTTCTAATTATTTGATCACTACAAAATTTCCACAAGTAAGGATCATCCCACACATAAAATTTAGCATCACTCTTAAATTTGTCTTTCTAAGCCTTAGTAAATTGTGAAGGAAAAGCATTAGCTACTAAATAGTTAACTAGATCTGCATACCATGACGACTCACCATGTACCAATAAAAGGTGCTCATCTCTAAAATCATCATCAATGGTTGTAAGGTGCCCATCTCCCTCTATCCTGCTCAAATGATCTGCCACCAAGTTTTCCTTGCCACTCCTTGACGGACCCGATTTAGCTAATGAAAGTTGTCACGAAATGTGTGGATCCGTCAGAATTTAGAATTTATAAATGAATACTGGAAACCCTTTTTGCAATCAAAATATGAAAACGTAGTAAAGGGTGCCACAGGTCGTATTTTTCCTCGGGACTAGTTGACGTTGTGTGATTCGAGCTCGTGTTTATGTGTCGTTTGTGAATTTGGGTTTCGAATGTGATTTAGGTTTTAGGTTTGCAATCTGGAATGAAATCGCATGAAGTTTAAGGAAATTAGCTAATAAGCTAAACAAGTCTTGGCAATCAATAACTCAACCAATGAACAATTTATCCAACTAATGCAACCTTGTCCAATTTGGAAATCAAATCTGTTATCAAATCAATCCAGATTCTGATTGATACTGATTTAAAGAGCTGCTTCAGGAATTACCCATCCAAACAATTCAAATGCAAATCATTCTATAACCAAACAGCTACAAACCTAATGCCAAGCCTTTACTTGATACAGTTGAAGTTATGAAACTTGATATGCAAGGGATAAGAGAATTATGTGCCAAAGTTACGCAAAATGCAGGAAATGGACTGATCAATAGTTTGGGAAAACAAAGCTGTTAATGAAGAGATTTGCAGAACTGAGTGAGGAATTCGAAACCTTGAAACTGATCAAACAATCAGAATAATTGCAGAAATTAAATGGAGGAAAGCAAATTCTTGAATCAAAAAAAAAATTGCAACAGCAAAGATTTAATGGAAAGTGCAAAAAGCGACTGCTGCAAATCAATTGGTTGTGAATCAAGCAATTCGGGTACAAGATTCAGCAGCAAGTAGATGCAGATTCAAACTCCAATGAAACAAAAACTCAAAAACACAATATGAGGTGCAGTAATGGAACATCAATTGCAGAAATGGAAGGATACGCAGGGAATTCAGCTGACAAAATAAGGCAAAAACAAACAATTCAAACTCAGATTGAGAGAGTAAGCTAAGAGTGAACTGATACGCAAGTCATGTATGGAGAAATGCAGTTTCAAAATCCAGATCAATTCAAAAACGTCTAAGGCAAAAGCAGTTTGCAGAAATTCAGAAATGAAAGCAGGAATGCAGCTAAGGTTTGCTTGCAAAATCAAACAAACAAATGGCTGGAAGTGATGCTCAGAAATAAGATGCAGAGCAAGCTTAGATCTAACACATTGGCACACTAAGTGTATCTCGAATTTCAGAGATTAATGCTGGTGCAAGGCTGAATCTGAAATAGGCTGTAAAATTCAGAATCGACAGTTGATATGCAGAATTAACTCAAGCTGATCAAAAGTTGAAGAAATAGAACTGAATGGAAAACAAACTCAACTCTAATGTATCGTCATACTAAATGCGATCTTCAAATGCAGGGAATAAACAAAATACTAATCGAATTGGAAAGAAACTGTAAAAATCAGAAACCAAGCTGGAATTTCAGAATGTGGCTGATACGCAACAATGAAATGGCACGCAAGCAAAATAAACCAAAGTAACATGAAACTAGAAGCTATTGTTCACTAAACACGCTCCTAAATTACTTAACTTGAAGATTAAAAACCTAATTAAGCTAAACAATTCAAAAAACCAAATCTAAGTATCCTGATACAAAACAGAACCGAAACCAAGTGCAGAAATGAAACTACAGCTACAAACAATGAAAATTAACCAAGTAAACTAATCCTCAATCACTCCCTAGCTCAAATTCTCCTTGTTCGTCACGCAAGTGTGAGCCTCGAACCCGCAAGCTCAGCAAATCGATGGAAAACAGCCTCTACGATTCAAATCCAGCTCAGCTTCTACTCAAATCCGAAAACCCATCCAATTCCTTTAACCCAGCTGCGATGATGATTGGGATTGATCCGAGCACTTCAGGGAACCCCTCTGAACTCCTCAGGTGGATGAAATGGTGCGCAGCCGATGTTTATGAAACTAGATGACAGAGCTGCGGAAACCTCTCAACAACTCTGTTCTTGGGCACAATTCGAGCTAGAACTTCACCGAGAGCCCTTCCACTGACCTAGAACTCGATCTAGTGAAAAAATTGAGGGGTCGCACCCCTTAGATGAAGAAATTGCTGAAGAAAAGCTAAGAACTACTGAAGGAAACTTTGCGGCGAGGAAGACGCGACAAGGAGAAGCTGCACAGGATTTTTGATTAAATACTTAAGCATGGACGGCCCAGATTGATTTGAGGAAATCCAACGGCTGATCTTGCTCTGATTTGAGCCAAACTTTGAGGATGATGATCTGGGGTCAGGATCTGCCTCGTGGTAGCTCGGATCCTCCAGATTTGCAACGGATGGTCCAGATCAACTTAATCTTTGAATGGACGATCTAGAGCCCTCCGAGCTTGATCCAACGGTTGATTTAGCTCTGATTGGGATGAAACCTTCAGATCATGATCAGAATGCTTGATCAACCCTAACCCTAGCTCGGATTGCTTCAGATGGCCTCGGATGGCTCAGATCTAGCAGCTTTTGAATCGGACGACCCAGATTAATCCGAATCTTAATAACTCGATTTGGGTCCACTTCCGGCTCAAATTTAACCCAGTATGCCCTAGGTCCAAGATCCTTTCATGCCTACAAAAATATATCAGAAAATTAGTGGCCAAATAATCCAAAAATGTGCAAATTTATAATTAAGTCCAAAATAAGAGGAAATCTTAAAACCTAGGGTAAAATCACAATTAAGCAAATAAAATCATAGGTCAAACATGGATTTTAGCAATTAAAATAATCAATAAAATGGTACTTATCAACTCCCCAACACTTAACCTTGAGCGTCTCGCGAAAGCACTAAGTATGTATCCCTTAGATTTACTTAAGCATAATTAGAAGCAAATGAAAAAAAATTACCTAAGGTTGTCAATTCTCAAAAATCTAAGCTCTATGGATTAGGATCTTGTCCTTAAATCAACAACTTAGCCTTTTCATCCATCATGAGTCATTGAGATGAATTTAACTCACTAGCCTTTCATGGGAAGTTTTAGTGGCTCTCTCCTTAAGTTCTAAGTTGATGATGGAAGTGGAGTTCACTCAAACACACATGCTTCTTGCACTACCATAGGCTTGCTTATTGTCTAATCTCAACCATTATCCATGATTAGGATCAACATCTACAAAAACAAGTGAAAACAATGTAAAATGGTAATAAATGGAGTAAAAGCTAAGAAAATGGAAAAATTGACTAAGTGGGAGACTTGGTTGCTCAAGGATGTTTCCAATGTGCTTTGCCCTCTTTACAGTCCTCCAATGAAATCAAGAGTGTGATGGAGTGAAACTTGAATAAATTCCTTTGATTTGGATGAAAAACCCTTCCTTGATTTCAATGTGTCAAGTTTTGCCTATTGCGTGCCAACTTGTTTTTGCTTCTCTTTTCTCATTCTTCTTTTTTTTTCTCTCTCTCTAGTCAGGTCAGAATGTAGTGATGCAAGGCTGTAATTTGGATGAGAAAACTCCACTGAATTCAGGGTGCCGAAACTCCAAATGTATGTGCCACCCTTGTTTTTGTTTCTATCTTCTTTTCTTTCTCTGCTTATATGGTCAGCTGCCACTTCTATTCTTGGTTTTCATTTTGCTCAATCTTGTTGTGCTCATGCTCCCCAAATCCTTGTTCAGAAACTGCTCCACTCCAACCTGCCGTGAGCCTCAAATTCATGCCCTAGGGAAACCAATTCAGCCCTTAGTTGATACAAACTGCTCTATTCTTGGTTTTCATTTTTCCTATCTTGCCGAATGATCAACAGCCCTTCACAGAATTTTACAGCACTTTGCAGCTTGTTTTGCCTTCAGCTTGTATCATTTATCAGCTCCAAGTCAAACTTCTCAGATTTCCAGCTTGTGATCAGCAGCTCAGATTTTCAGTTTTTGATTTTTTTTCAGCTTTTGACCAGCCTTTATTCAACCTCAATTCAGACTCTCTGATTCCGCACAGCTGTAATTGAGCTTCTAGCATATGGTTCTGAGTTTTCCGAACAAAGTGCAGCTGCAACTGTGAGGAATTCTAATCCAATCATGCTTCACAGAAATTTTTTTTCTTGCTTTGGCACAAACAATTTTCTCACTGTTTTTTTTTAGTGCAAATTGTTTCCATTTCAGACTTTTGTCTTGGCATAGCTTCTTGGATCTTCAATTGATGATAAAGACTCTAGATGCTTCAATTGATTTCCATCCTTAACCACTTCTTCTTGCTCATTTTTGACACAAACTAAATTCAACTTGGCAAATGTATTTCTTTCCATCTCCTTTTGTTTATAACTAAATTCTCAACTTCCTTTTGCAAATTCTTGCTATTGTGTGCCACTTGGACTTGGCACAGCTTCATTTCTTCCCGGATTTGCAATGAGAGAACAATTCCACCTCCAATTCACAACTAAATACTTACTTTGTTCTTGTTGCCAAGCTCAACTCAATTGGGCAAAAAATTTTTTTCGAATTGAAGTGCCTCCTTGATACCAAATCTTTCCAAAAAGCTAGTCACTCCCCCACACTTAAATCTTTGTCCATCTCGGGCAAAATAGCATTAAGAAACATCTCGAACAACAAGTCCATAGAAAAGTGAGGGTAAGAGTAGGAAATAAGAAAAGAAAAATAGATTAAACATGATTTTTGTCAAAAGTTGATATGGAAAGGGAAACAAATTGTTTAGCCTTTATAAATGTGATCCAATCATTGAAATATGATTTTGAAAGAACCTAAGCAAGTTCTAGAGCACAATGACATATGCGTATCACAAAAGCAAGGCTAATTCTCACTAGGTAAAAATAATTCATCCCAAGTCCTCAATTAAGAATCTAAAGCAAGTAGTACTCAAGCATCCAAGATTTCATCCATTAGCTCAAACCCTAAGTTTTAACAACTAAATTTAATTTATTTTCCAAAGACTCTAACATGCTATGGAGATAACCTAGAGGGATACATTTATTCCTAATCATGCAAGAAAATGTTCTAAAAGAAATAATATGCATTTATTGACAAGGACTCAGTTTAAAAGAAAATTCTACTTCTAAAAAGCATAAAAAATGAAACATGCAATATAAAAAAATACAAGAAAAATAAACTCCCCTTTATTCTGGTGGACGGAGTCTATCCAGAAGCAGCCCCCATCTTGGTAGTGGAGGAACATGAGTGGCTGAGAGAATTAGGACTCCCCCACACTTGAACTTTGTAGAAATATGTTCAGGTGGCCGCAGGCGATTTAGGTTCAAGATCCATTGAAGGAATGGAGGGCTATGGATTAAAGTAAGATCTTCTCCTCCTTCTTGATGCCTCTTGGAAGTCCTTCCAGGTGGTTGAAGTCTGTTCAGTTGGAGCACCCACTCCTGAAGTCTTCTGGACCCTGCAAAACCATGTAATACCTCTCTCAAGTGTTCAGGGTCAGAAAGAAATGATATAAATTCAGTCTCTGCATGAAATGAATCCAAAATTGCATCATATCCAATTAAATCAAATTCTGGTATCTCAATGAATTTTTCATAAGTAATATCCTCCAAAGGTATATCAAGAAGCTTATCACACCCCATGAAATCAACTTTTGGCACATCAATAGTATTTTCACAATTATTTCCTATCAAAAATGTATCAAGCAATATGTCAGAGCCAATGAAATCAATCTCAGATACCTCCATAAGTTTTTCACATTCAACCTCAGCATAAGATATAGCAAGAAATTCATCAAAATAAATAACATCAATTTCACGCACTTCTAAAAAAATTTCATTATCCATATCCACAAAAGATGTATCAAGAGATTCATCATAACAAACAACATCAATTTTTGGTACCTCTATTAGATTGCACAAGCAGTTCTACACAAGGTATATCAATAAATTCATCAGAATCAATAAAGTCACACTAGGTACCTCGCTGAATTTTTCTGAACAAAGAGGAGAATACTTACCTGAGCGTGCTGGAAAATACCTGGAGGTTCTACAAGAGTAGATGTATCCATGGCCTCCTCCTGGTCAAGTAATGCTCCTCATCAGCCTCAAGCTCTGGTGGACACTCGACTGAAATAGGTGATCCTTGGGTTCTTGCTTCCACCATGTAAGTCCCTACACTTTCTGGTTCATCGTGATCTCTAATGAAGTCTTATGGTGGTCCCTGGGGCTTAGTGCAATCCCCTACACCTATGGAATCATCTCCTATGCATGCTTCTCCTGCAATATCTGCAACAACAACATTAGAAAAATTAGGCCATCTAATATATCATAAAAATAAAAATCTAGAATGGTCCTGTGGAGCTTCAGTTTCTCTTCTGGAGCTGAAAAATTTGGAAATGGAATTTTGAATAGGAATCTCCGGAGGGATGCATGCTGTAGGTGCCCTATTTTAATGATTTCTTCTTCTTCTTCCACCAAAATTTAAGATCACTTGAAGAAGGACTTGCCATGCACTAGGGTCACCTTGAACTGATATAAAATCAACTCCGGGGCTCTCAGAATTACAAGCAACTTGAGAATATAACTGTTCTGATTCTTGGGCTTTTATCTGATTCCATTGATCTACCAATTTTACAAGGCGTTGTGTTGTTGAAAATTGCTGTTGTTGTGTTGAACTTGTTGCAACATCTCCATCATCCTTTGTTGTTGAGCCTCAAGCTCTGTTGGTCTTGAAAAGTAACATAAGGCTGCTAAAGACCAAAAGTAGGCTGTGCATGCTGAAATGGAAACTGTGGGGGCTGATCAAATGGTGCACAGGCTGATTAAACTGCTGAAAATTTGGTTCACAAGTTGGTGGAGATCGCTGAAATTGTCGCCCTGGAAATCTTGATCTGAGGTTGAAATTTGCGTGAACATGAAATTGAGTGGGCTGAAAATTCTGGTTGCAAGGGTGAAATTGCTGTGAAATTGAAATGGTTGCTGGAAATTCAAATTATCTTGTACCCTTGCTGAATTCCTTGAAAAGTTGATTGATCTTGTTATGAGTGGCTGAAAGTTGGGGCTGAAATCTGAAGTGGTGCTGCCCAACTGAATCTGACTTGGCTGAAAATTTTGGAATGATGGTTGAACTTGTGGCTGAAAAAACTGATTTGTTTGCTGAAAATTTTGGTTGCAAGGCTGTTGGAAATCTTGCTGTGGCGGTTGAAATTGCTGAAATGGTTGCTGGAATTGTTGTAAAGGTGGCTGAAAAAACTGATTTGGTTGCTGAAAATTCAAATAGGGCTGTTGGAATTCTTGATTTGGCTGCTGAAATTGCTGGAAAGGCTGAAATTCTGAAAAGGGCTGAGGTGGCTGAAATTGGTGTTGAGGTTGCTGAAATTTTGGCTGAATCGGCCTCTGGTAAGTAGATGACTGAGCTTTATGTTTTTGTTGGTATTCCAACACCTTACACTGACATTTCAACTCCACCAATGCCTCTTTTATCTCTTTACAGAACTCTGGTGACCACATTTTGATCTTGCAGCCCTGTCACACAACAAACAAGAAAAATGGCAGCAACC
>JAGFNQ010007311.1:360768-405800 GCA_024364735.1 Boesenbergia rotunda | reverse complement strand
AACAAATGGCTGGAAGTGATGCTCAGAAATAAGATGCAGAGCAAGCTTAGATCTAACACATTGGCACACTAAGTGTATCTCGAATTTCAGAGATTAAAGCTGGTGCAAGGCTGAATCTGAAATAGGCTGCAAAATTCAGAATCGACAGTTGATATGCAGAATTAACTCAAGCTGATCAAAAGTTGAAGAAATAGAACTGAATGGAAAACAAACTCAACTCTAATGTATCGTCATACTAAATGCGATCTTCAAATGCAGGGAATAAACAAAATACTAATCGAATTGGAAAGAAACTGTAAAAATCAGAAACCAAGCTGGAATTTCAGAATATGGCTAATACACAACAATGAAATGGCACGCAAGCAAAATAAACCAAAGTAAACTGAAACTAGAAGCTATTGTTCACTAAACACGCTCCTAAATTACTTAACTTGAAGATTAAAAACCTAATTAAGATAAACAATTCAAAAAACCAAATGTAAGTATCCTGATATAAAACAGAACCGAAACCAAGTGCAGAAATGAAACTACAGCTACAAACAATGAAAATTAACCAAGTAAACTAATCCTCAATCACTCCCTAGCTCAAATTCTCCTTGTTCGTCACGCAAGTGTGAGCCTCGAACCCGCAAGCTCAGCAAATCAATGGAAAACAGCCTCTGCGATTCAAATCCAGCTCAGCTTCTACTCAAATCCGAAAACCCATCCAATTCCTTCAACCCAGCTGCGATGATGATTGGGATTGATCCGAGCACTTCAGGGAACCCCTCTGAACTCCTCAGGTGGATGAAATGGTGCGCAGTCGATGTTTATGAAACCAGATGGCAGAGCTGCGGAAACCTTTCAACAAGTCTGTTCTTGGGCAGAATTTGAGCTAGAACTTCACCGAGAGCCCTTCCACTGACCTAGAACTCGATCTAGTGAAGAAATTAAGGGGTTGCGCCCCTTAGATGAAGAAATTGCTGAAGAAAAGCTAAGAACTACTGAAGGAAACTTTGCGGCGAGGAAGACGCGACAAGGAGAAGCTGCGCAGGATTTTTGATTAAATACTTAAGCATGGACAGCCCAGATTGATTTGAGGAAATCCAATGGCTGATCTTGCTCTGATTTGAGCCAAACATTGAGGATGATGATCTGGGGTCAGGATCTACCTCGTGGTAGCTCGGATCCTCCAGATTTGCAACAGATGGTCCAGATCAACTTAATCTTTGAATGGACGATCTAGAGCCCTCCGAGCTTGATCCAACGGTTGATTTAGCTCTGATTGGGATGAAACCTTCAGATCATGATCAGAATGCTTGATCAACCCTAACCCTAGCTCAGATTGCTTCAGATGGTCCCGGATGGCTCAGATCTAGCCTCTTTTGAATCGGACGGTCCAGATTTATCCGAAATTTGATAACTCGATCTGGGTCCACTTCCGACTCAAGTTTGACCCAGTATGCCCTTGGTCCAAGGTCCTTTCATGCCTATAAAAATCTATCAGAAAATTAGTGGCCAAATAATCAAAAAATGTGTAAATTTGCAATTAAGTCCAAAATAAGAGGAAATCCTAAAACCTAGGGTAAAATCACAATTAAGCAAATAAAATCATAGGTCAAACATGGATTTTAGCAATTAAAATAATCAATAAAATGGTACTTATCACTCCTATCTCGAATTTCCAAATCAAACTATTGAAGTAGAAGCATCCATCTAATCAATCTGGGCTTTGCATCTAGCTTCTTCAGAAGATACTTTAAGGCTACATGATCAGAAAATATAATCACATGAAAACATAGCAAATATGATCTAAATCTATCCAAAACAAAAACAATAGAAAGGAGCTCTTTTTCTGTGGTGGTATAGTTAGCCTAAGCAGCGTCTAAAATCTTGGAAGCATAGCAAATAACATATGGCGCTCCATCTACTCTCTGTGCCAGTACAACTCCTACAACAAAATTTGAAGCGTCACACATTAACTCAAAAGGTAAAGTCCAATCAGGAGGCCTAATAATAGGAGTTGAAATAAGAGTCTTCCTCAATCTCTGAAAAGCTTTCTTGCATTTTTCGTCAAAGCAAAAATCCATATCCTTCTACAAAAGTCTAGTTAAAGGGCGAGCAATCTCACTGAAGTCTCTAATAAACCTCCTATAAAATCCTACATGGACATGGAATGCTCGAACATCCCGTACGCATACGGGGTAAGATAGAGAAGATATAACACTAACGTTAGCAAGATCTACTTCAATGCCTTTCCTAGAGACTATATGTCCTAAAACAATCCCATGCTCTACCATAAAGTGACATTTTTCAAAATTCAAGACAAGATTAGTTTCAATGCATCTATGTAGTACTCTAGACAAATTATCCAAACAAGTATCAAATGATGTGCCAAATACGTAAAAATCATTCATAAATATTTCCATGCAGTGTTCTAGTAACTCACCAAAAATACTCACCATACACCGCTGGAAAGTCCCTGGGGCATTGCAAAGCCCGAATGACATACGTCGATAAGCGAATGTACCGAAAGGACAAGTAAAAGTGGTCTTCTCCTGATCCTCCGGGTCTATACAAATATGAAAATAACCTGAATATCCATCTAGGATGCAATAGTGAGACTTCCCTGCCAACCTTTCTAACATCTGATCAATAAAAGGCAAGGGATAGTGATCTTTCCTCGTTACTTGGTTCAGCTTCATGTAATCAATACAAACTCTCCATGAATTCTTCACTCTGGTAGGTACTAACTCATTGTTCTCATTAGCCACCATTGTCACTCCTGACTTCTTAGGAACCACATGAATAGGACTAACCCACTTACTGTCAGAAATAGAGTATATAATGCTGCATGTAAAAGTCTAGTCACCTCTTTCTTTACAACATCTAGAATCAGTGGGTTTAACCTTCTTTGTGCTGCCTGACCGGCTTCACATTCTCTTCTAGAAATATCCAGTGCATATAAATAGCGGGGCTAATACCAGGTATATTAGCTAATGTCCACCCTATAGCTCTCTTATGCTGCCTCAGAACTTGCAATAACTTGTCCTCTTGCTCCGAGTCCAAGTTATGGGTAATGATAACAGGTAAACATTGCTCCTCTTCCAAATAAGCATACTTCAAATATTCTGGCAATGGTTTTAACTCTATCTGTGACTGCTCGGTAAGTATGGGTGATCCCTGGGGCTCAGTGGAATCCCCTACACTCTCAAACCTATCCTCTGAATCTCCTGATATATCAATCAATATAGGTGATCCCTGGGGCTCAGTGCAATCCCCTACACCTATAGAATCGTCTCCAACTGAAAGTGAATCAGATACAATCTTCAATCAGCTGCCTCTATAGCTAATGCATCCTCAGCCTCATCTGAGCTAAAATATCCTCTGTGAATACCAAGTGAAACTCTATCAGCATATAAATCTGCATCAACTAGCTCATCTAGAATATCCATGCTCATGATAGAATGATCCTCTCTGGGGTGCTTCATAGCATCAAAAATACTAAATTGCACTACTGTGTCTCCTATCTCCATAGAAAGTGTGCCTGCATATACATCAATCTTCATCCTTGCAGTCTTCAAGAATGCTCCCAAGAATAAGTGGAGATCTATATGCTAGATAATCCCCCTCTATGTCTAAGATATAGAAGTCCGTAGGGAAAATCAACACTTTCACCTTCACTAATACATCTTCAATGATTCCAGCTGGGTGAGTCTGACTCCTATCTGCTAGCTGAATAACCACTCTTGTAGGCTGCAAAGGTCCAATATCAAGCATCTGAAAAACTGATCTAGGCATCACATTAATAGAAGCTCCCAAATCTAACATTGCATCATGAAAAAGAGTCCTCTCAATCTCACAGGGCACAGTGAATACTCCTGGATCTTCACATTTCTGGGAAATTGAATGAATAAGGGCTGAAACATTCTATCCTAAATTGACCAATTCATTCCCCATTAGCTTCCTCTTGTGCACACACAAATCCTTAAGAAATTTGGCATACTTAGGTATTTACTTGATCATGGTTAATAATGGCATATTAATTTCCACCTTACTGAATAGTTTCATAAGCTCTTGATACTCCTTTGCCTTCTCCTCCTCCACATTCTTTTTAGCTTGAATCTTCCGCTGTGGGAAGGGTAAAGGGACCCTCAGTTCCTCCACTTGAGCTGAATTTTTTGGAAGTGGATCTTGAGCAGGAATTTCAATAGGTATAGCTGCTGTAGGTGCCCTGTTTTTACTGATTTCTTCTTGTTCCTCCACCAAATTCCCATGATCAATAGAAGAAGGACTTAGGCTTGAACTAGGGTCACATTCAATCGGTTTAGAATCCATTTTGGGGCTGTTCTGGGTTGGAAAATAAGTTGCTAAATTTTTTTCAGAAAAATCAGCCCTTTGAGAATTTAAACTTGATGCAACTTTTCCACTCCTCAAAGTTATGGCACTAACATTTCCCTTAGGATTAGGAGTTGCTTGAGAAGGCAATTGACCCGATCCTTGGGTTTGTAATTGATTCATTCCACTAGCTAGTTGTCCAATGTGTCTTTCAATGTTTTGAAGAGTGGAATCATTATTTTGTTGCCCTTGTTGTTGTTGTAAAATTTGTTGTTATTGAAGAATTTGTTGCATCATCTCCTTAAGCCTTTGTTGTTGTGCATTGAACCCACTAGAATTCCCAAAGCCTCCTTACTTTTGTTGGCCTTGAAATGAAGCATTTGGTTGCTGAAAATTATGAGTAGGCTGTGAATTCTGAAAATGAGGTTGTTGGGGTTGATCAAATGGTTGAATGGGTTGTTGAAATTGCTAGAAATTGGGTTGATAACTAGGTGGATGTTGCTGGAAATTATTGCTCTAAAAATTTTGATTTTGAGGCTGAAATTGTTGATTAAAAGGCTGAAATTGTTGGGGCTAAACATTCTGATTTCCTTGCTGAAAATTCTGATTGTGTGGTTGAAAAGATTGCTGTGAAGTTTGAAAAGATTGATGTGAATTCTGTATTGGTTGAAACCCTTGCTGATTTTGATGAAAACCTTGCTGATTTTGTTCGAATTGAGGTTGAAAATTTTGATTCCCTTGCTGAAAATTCAGGAAATGTGGCTGGAATTGTTGTATGGGTTGTTGTGAAGTGTTTTGCTGATAGAATGAATTACCATACTTCAAATTAGGGTGATCTCTCCATCTCGGATTGTAAGTAGATGAATAAGGGTTGTTTCTTTGTTGGAATTAGCCTCCTCTAGTCAAAATAGCTAAAGATTCATCTTGTTGAAGATTAGGACACAAATCTGAATTATGCTCTTGGCTTGAACATATACTACACACTCCCATAACCGGATTTTGAAAAGAAGCTATTGGGAAGTTTTGAGGTTGGTTCACATTATTCAAAGTCATTTGCTTCACTAAAGAGGTTAATTCCAACAATGAATTTTTAATCTCTTTTTGTTCATTTGAAACCACTTGAACTTCATTCACCCCTCTAGTAGTAAGAGCCCTACTTCCAAATTGTTGAGAGTTCTCCGCCATATTTGAAATCAATTCTCTAGCTTGTTCTGGGGTCTTGTTCACTAGAGCTCCTCCAGCTGCAGCATCAATCATGATTCTATCCATTTGAAGTAGACCTTCATAGAAATATTGAATAAGAAGTTGCTCACTTATTTAATGTTGTGGACATCTTGAGCACAACTTATTGAATCTCTCCCAATAGTCATATAAGGTCTCTCCCACCACTTGTTGAATATCGTAGATGCTCTTTCTAATAATAGCAGTTCTTGAAGCTAGAAAATACTTCTCTAAAAATGCTTTTTTCATGGCAATCCAACTTGCAACATGTCCAGTAGGCAAGTAATAAAATCAATCTTTAGCTGCTCCAGTCAAAGAAAATGGAAATGCCCTTAATTTGATGTCCTCTTCAGAAATAACTTGAGGCTTCATAGTGGAGCATACTACATGGAACTCATGCAAATGTCTATTAGGATCTTCTCCTAATTGTCCCTAAAACTTGGGAAGTAGATGAATTAGGCCTGATCTCAGCTCAAAATCCCCAGCTAACTCTGGATAAACAATACAAGAATACTGAAATGCATCATCAGGGGCTGCAAGCTCCTTCATAGACGTCTAATGTTCTGCCATGGGACTGCTTGAATGAGTAGAAAAATTTTCAATAACTTCTGGAACTCTTCCTTGATTTCTCCTAGCTCTGAAGGTCCTCTCAATCTTAGGATCAAACTCCACAATATCACCACCTGCAGTCCTAATCATAAACCAAACAAAATGGCAGCAAATGTATATAGAAAGCTAAAGCAAATGAAATAGTATCAAAGAATATGAAACTAAGCACAAGCTCAAATAAAAAAAACTCAACTAGTGTTTCCCCGGCAACGGCGCCAAAAATTTGATGGGTAGCCCACAACGAGTGTCACGATGAGCCTCAAATTTGAATTTATAAATTGCAAACCCTTTAGCTCACAAAACTAAGTGTAGTATAGGGGCTTTAAGTCATATTTTTTCCAAGGACTAGTTAAGAATGCTTAACTCAAGCTAGATTTTGTCGTTTTCTATTTTGGGTTTACAAGTAAGATGGGGGTTTTTGCGATAATGGATGAAATAATAGTTGGAAACAAACTGAATTCAGCTAAAACAGAAACTAACTCGAAATTTCAGAAACTACACTTATGTTATTTGAAAACTAAGCAATTCAATTCAAAACTATGGGATTGAAGTTCAATAACTAATATCAAAGGCAAGAAAGCATAGGATCTGTAGTTTACTATAGAATTGTGAAAACTGAAACAAAAGATACTAAAGAAACATGACTAGAAGTAAATTGATATAAACTAAAACAACTAATGAATTAAGTGTTCAAAACCAAAATTCTCAGAAATTTGACATCAGATCTATCTCTTTGCCAAGATCTCCTTCTTGCCGTCACACAATAGCCAAGCTAGAAACCCTCTAGCTCGAAAACCAGCGAGAACAGACTCCCTTGATCTGTTTGCATTGGCTTGATGCGAATTGATCTTCCTGATCGGTCAGCCGACCGATCAGGACTCCTGCTGATCGGATTGGAGACCGATTAGTAGCATTTCTATCTGATCACGAAGACCGATCAGTATCTGAAAACTCCACGATCTCTTCCTGCTTGATACGCTGAATGGCGACTTCGGCTCAGAAACCTCAGAAACCCTTCGAAGAACCCCTCCGAATTGCTCCGACAGCTCCGATCAAAGAAAACCAACAATCAAACAAGAATCGATTGGCAGGAACAGAGCTCTAGCAAAACCCTCACCTGAGCTTTCCAAAGACAAAGTTGATTAGCAAACTTAACAAGAAAACTACCTCGACGATTAGAAAACTTGAAACAAAGGCTTAGATCTGATGTTGGTCATGCGTGATCGGAGAAGAAAATAGAGAAATGCTGAAGAACAGGGAAGAACTCGTGACACCGAGCTCTGTGAGGAGTTTCTGATTTAATTAACTCCAATTAAAATTGAACGGCTGTCATCATCCTCGCTTCATCCAACGGTCAGATCATCTCGGATTGGAACCAAACTTTCCAAATCTCCATCAATGGTCAGGATCTTCTTCTCCTTAGCTTGGATCGATCAGATCTACAACGGATGGCTCGGATTGCCCCTCCTTTTGAATGGATGGCTTAGACTCCTCTCGAGCTTGATCCAACAGCTAGATGACTTCTGATTTAGACCAAAACTTCATATCTTGATCTATGGTCTTGATTAACTCTACCTTGAGCTTGGATTGATCAGAAGATGAAAGATTGCTCAAATCTCCCCATGTCTTGATTGGATAGCCCACGTTTCTCTAATGCTTGATCATCTTGATTAAAGCCAGATCTGACTCAAATTTGATCCAATCTGATCTAGGTTCGTGATCATTCGAAGCCTACAAAATTAGTTTCAAATTTAATGCCAAAATATCTCAAATATAAAAAGATATGCATCCAAAGCTAAAATGAAAATAACTCATGGAACCTAGTGTAAATGCAAGATCAAGCATACAAAAAGGAATCAAAACATGGATTTGAGAGCCTAAATTAATTATCAAAATGGTAATTATCAGTGGTCCTGTGAACTACCTCAAGTTGCTAGCACAAATAAGGTAGTTTTTCCCGAAGTTGAGAGATCGTGTCCGTGTGGATACGAATAGAGGCACGGACACTTGAACGTGCAAGAGATTCGGCGCAACTTGGATGAGCGGGATAACCTAAGGGCACGCTCCAAAAGTATACATTGTAGATAGATCTATTAGATAGATGAACTTCGTACGAGTTTTCTTTCTCATGGATCGCTCGAGGAATCTTGTTTCCGCTGCGTTTTGTGTTTTGGTGACGGGAGATCCCAACACATTGGATTACCAAGGACAAGATTCACATCGTCCCTAACCCATATCGAGGCTTTAGTCCAGGGGGAGCTAATATAAAATCTATTTTTATAATTAGATAAATTGTTTGTCTACTTTCTGCTTGATGCTTGTTTATTTTATTTTTTGCAAGAATATTATGCATAAACTTAGGAACGGTTAGATAAGGATCTGACTTAACTAAAACTTGCACAACCTAGTATTAGGGTAGGGCGAGATGATAGTACGTTAGGAAAACTTATCTAAAACGTCAGGTAGGGTAAGACGTACCCTATTTGGTCCTATTAGTCAGGTGGAACTAACCGAAACTACCTCGCCAAATCCTCAACTAGTTAGACCAGGGTTTCTCAATAAGTAATTTGAGAATAAAATTTCTTTAAAAGGCTTTGTCTCGGAAAGGGTTGATGATCCAATAAGTTTACAGCCAAAGAAGGTCTCTGTGCCTCGCCAAGATCTGGAAGCCGATTATCAAAATTTATTTTCAACGTATTAATTGTTATACATAAATCTAACACAAGTTTCAATTAAATCATAGTGTTAACATAAAACTAAGATAAAATTAATACATCTCACAAAATAGATAAGGATAACTGTTTTGTCACTTAGAAATGGGTGAGATGTCTAGGACCCAATAATGTAGTCCAACCCAATCAACTCAATTAATTTTACCCCTAATATACTGTTTCGGAAGAAGTCGCCGACGATAGACAGTCATCGAGGTTCCGTCCACGTGGTAGTTGCTGCGTCAGAGAGGAACTTAGGCTCCTGCAAGGTTAACATGAGCATTAGGGGACACGCCGGAGGGGATCCGGCGGAGTCCACTCCGATGCTCAAGTCAGTCTATCGTTCAAGAAGTAAAGGTAGTAGGAAAGTATCAAGATAGGGAGAGTTCAGAGAGCATCACCCCTTTACCGGAGGGGTTGGACTACCTTTTATACCGATGGTGATAGACTAGACTGTAGGACCGGTGCCGTCGATAGAGGGGGGGTGAATATCGACCGTGAAAACTTTTCAGAAATCTTCGTACAACTTTAGTTTGTTCTAGACTTAAAATATTAGTAGCGCAGCGGAAAATAAATAGAACGAAAAATAGAGCAAAAGACACAGCAGATTTTTACTTGGTTCCCAACCCCCCAGAGTCAGTACATCCAAGGCCTATGCATGGGAACGCCCGTCCACTATTGGTCTCCTTTCTGGACTTTCCGGAGGCGGAGAAACCCGACTTACAGTGCGATATTACAATCAAAATATAATGAAATTTAAGTGCGGTAATTAACTAAATGCAAACCAACAAGACAAGGATGAAGCTCGGCCAATCTGGACCTCCGAAGTGCCGCGCACTTCCTCCTGGAGCCTCTTGGTCGTAGAGCCTCGTCTTTAGCACGTTGTCGTCGGTCGGAATGATCAGAATGGCTCTGGAATGTTGTGTCTGAAGCAGAGGGGTCGAAGCCCCTTATATAGGCCTCCTGGGGGCGCCCCGGAAGACTCGGTCAACTCTTATCCTTGCGCCTACTTCATTGCAGGTGATAAGACCTTTGACCAGGGTGCCCCGGACGCTCCGGGCACCCCCGTGAGGGCTTATCCTGTGTTCTGGCTTCGAAACAGCAAAACAGCTACTAATCCGGGCGCCCCGGACGCTCCGGGTGCCCCGGTTGGCACCTGTTCACCCTGCTTTACCATAACTCCCTGTTTAGCACTAACTGGGGGCACCCCCCTTGCTGGGGGCGCCCTGGTTGCATGGGGGCGCCCCCAACACTAGGGGCGGCCTGGTTAGGGCCTCCAGCAGGCTGCTATCTCCTCCAATCTTGGTACCTGCAAGATGTACAACCACAAAGCATAGATACATATAATAGTGGTCTTAAGGACTTGGTTCGTACTTCGGATTCGCACGAAACCCTAGGTCAAACCGGCATGAGTTCCTATCCCCGAGAACTCGCCCTTCACCTACTCCTTTCAGGAGACGGTTGCCACCCAGCCCTTCGGGTGGACTTTTTCTTAGCTTCCGATTCTTCTGGACCTTGAGACGCCCAAACCCTGACCCGTCTCTACTCCTGTCCTTAGTCATCGCTCAGCTAAGTTGCTTAGTCCCTTGGACCAAGACTTCATTACCTAGCAATCCTTCGCTAGGTGCCTAGCAGTCCTTCGTCAGGTCTTCATTCCCTAGCAGCCCTTCACTAGGTCTTCTATGCCTAGTAGTCCTTTACTAGGTGCCTAGCAGCCCTTCGCTAGGTCTTAGGGTTACGATACCTAGCAGCCCTTCGCTAGGTCTTAGGGTTACAATACCTAGCAGCCCTTCGCTAGGTGCCTAGCAGCCCTTCGCTAGGTCTTGGGGTTTCGATACCTAGCAGCCCTTCGCTAGGTGCCTAGCAGTCCTTCGCTAGGACTTGGGGTTTTGATATCTAGATTAACTAGGACATTTCTTCAGCTTAATTTACTTCACTTTTGCTCCCCTTTGTCTGTTCAATATATCACTGACTTAAGTGAATTGTCAAACATTAAAACACTTAAAGAGGAACATCATTGATGCAACTTGCACCAACATAGACGTGCCCCTTGATTGGTGCCACGTCTCCGGAGCTTAAGCCATGTCCCCCTCCCCTTTCGACGGTTACAGGATATCCGTTGAAACGGTCTGCGTCATTATCCCGCTACCACCCGTTGCGCCATTTAAGGGTCAGTGCCTGAGGTCGGTTATTGCAGGGACTCCACCTCCCGAGGTGAGCTTGGGTGTTCGGGTGCCTCAATTCCCAAGGTGCTCTTGAGGCCTAACCTCCCAGGGTGTTCCCGAGAGGGATCTTCCAGCTGGCCTTCCCGGGTGAGTCGCCCGTGGTGAGTCCCTGGGCCCGGGAAGGAGGGCTATCTCGACCCGACATATTGTGTCTCGTAGCTTCTTCATCCCTCATTCTGGACAAGGCTCATTCAACCCTATCACAAGTCCCTCCCTTCAAGTCTGATCGAAGGAAGTGTGGTTGACTGATCGGACTAGTGCCTGGGTGAAGAAGTTGAGCTCTCACCGGCCTTTGCCTGACTATTCCTGCAGTAATTATGGAGGGCTCTTAGAACATATCATCTTCGCCCTGTGTTCCTAGAAATCTCCTTTTGTGATTTCATCTTTTTCAAAAAGACTACTCCGACTCTCGAAGGCTTATAATGACGCTTATCCCCTCGTTATAAAGGTGTGTGCCCCCTTTTTCAAGGGCAACAAGGTTCTCCGCGAATGCCTTACTGCCACGTGTTCTAACGGCCATCTTCGTGAGTCCTTACGATCGTGCACCAGTATGGCTGGCTCGCAACAATCGATTGTTTGGGCGTGGCAGTTGCTTGCCTTCCACGCATCACTCCCCCATTGTACCCAAGCATCTTCCTGATTATAAAGGGGGAAGATGAAGACGTCAGGCCTACTTCCGACTCGGCGACCGGGTGCACTTCGTCTTCTTCTCCTGTAAAGCTTCTTTTGCGCGTAAGTAGTTTTTCTCCCTCCTATCTTCCCCTTAGGAATCATGGAGGACTATCACACATAATGGTATGAGTCCACTGTTGGATCGTGAAAACCGATAGAGGGGGGGGGGGTGAATATCGAAAATCGTTCTTTTTCGGAAAACTAAGAGTAAGTGCACAGCGGAAATAAAAATAAGAGACACAACACAAAGACACAGTGGTTTTTACTTGGTTCGGAGCCTGTGTCGACTCCTACTCCAAGGCCCACGGTCATTGACCGTTTACTTTAGGCAATTCTATATTCGCGCAAATAGGTTACACAATTTAATTACAAAATGAGTGCAATAAAATATAATAAATTAAGTACGCTCTTCTTTACCGACGTCCGGAGTAGGTCGACTCTTTCGGGGCAGCGGGACGTCGCCGGCTCGAGGTGAAGCGTTTCTGGAGCAAGGCACGAGCGTAGAAGAGCTTTGAGGCGTTGAGAGAATTGATGTTGGAAGCCTGGGGTCGAGGGCCCTTTATATAGGGCTAGGGGGCGCCCGGGACGTCGGGGGCGCCCCTCACGTGGCCTTTGATCCGCACAGATCTCGGTCAGCGTCTATCCTCTGGATCCGCTTTGACCGGGGCGTCCGAAGCGCTCGGGGCGCCCGCATTGACCGGGTCAAAGTTCTATCTTCTTGGCTTCGATGGCTTCTTAGTTCGAAGTAAGCGCATGGGGGCGCCCGCAGCGCAGGGGGCGCCCGGGAGCAGCGGGGGCGCCCGGGAGCACGGGGGCGCCCCGCCCAGCAGCTTTTCGAACCCTTCTTCTTTGATGTGTTTTGTATGTACCTTAGGGGCGCCCGGGACACTCCGAGCGCCCTACTCAGCCTTTGCCTCTCTCCTTTGAGGCTTTCTGAGCTGCAGACACACGTTCCTTCGGTCCTGCATCCAGGGTTAGTCCAAAACACAATGCAATAAAATATTTATTTGTTCATACAGCCTTAGCTGTCTTGGTTCTGACTTTGGTCTCCAAAATGGAGCCCTAGGTCGAATCGACGCCTACTGTTCCCTCGACGGGGAACGCGCCCTCACCTACTCCTCTCAGGAGAATTTACCTGATGCCAACCGTTCCTCTGGTTGGACTTTTGCCTGACGGTCCTTTGTCAGGTCTTGCAAACTGACAGTCCTTCGCCAGTTGCCTAGCAGTCCTTCGCTAGGGCTTTAGTCCCTGGCTGTCCTTCGCCTGGAGCCTAGCATTCCTTCGCTAGGGCTTGATACTGACAGTCCTTCACCAGTTGCCTAGCAGTCCTTCGCCAGGGCTTGAATACTGGCAGTCCTTCGCCAGGTGCCTAGCAGTCCTTCGCTAGGGCTTTGTATCCTGGCAGTCCTTCGCCAGGTGCCTAGCAGTCCTTCGCTAGGGATTTTTACCCTGGCATTCCTTCGCCAGTGCCAAGCAGTCCTTCGCTAGGGCTTTGTCTCTGCACACTTAATGAGCACATTAGATAACAAACAAACTTAACTTTGAATCCTTTGCCAATATCAAAACAAGGTTCGATATGGTGCTTCCTGCACCATCATCCACCTCCTCGAGAGTGAGGTCGGAGGCTCTGTAGGTGGCCATCGAGGCCTACCGCGTCTCGGCCGACATGGAGGTGGTCATCCCTAGAGTGGGTCAGCCGCCTGTGGAGCCTCCTGTAGGCATGCTGACCTTCTTCTTAGGGCAGATGGAGTCCAGGCTCCGCTTCCCCATTCCTCCTTTCTTCACAAACATAGCCTCCTATTTCGCAATCCCCCTCCACCAGATGCCACCTAATGCCTTCGCCCAGATGGGAGGGGCGTACATCACTTTCAAGCTTTTTGATCTTCCTCTGACTCCTCATCTTTTTCACTCTTTCTTCGTTCCGATAGGGTCTAGTGGGGTCTTCAGCTTCACTACTCGATCAGGTCATAGGTTTTTAGGAGGGTTCCCTTCCTCGCATAAAGGGTGGAAGGAGAAATTCTTCTTTATTTGATTGTCGTCACTGCCCTTCAATCCTCTATGCTGGATAGAGGACTTGTCAACGCCCCCTTCTCTAGGGGGTTCCTTCAGAGTTCAGCGTATCAATGTGCTAGGCAAGTTCTCTCTGGTATGGAATTCAGCAGTCTGGGGCTGGTGCAGAGTGAAGAACTTATATATCAAACAGGTCTTAGCCCTAAAGTGACGTGCATCAGCCCCACCCTTGGTACATTGCATCTTTTTCTTCCATGCCTGTTAGTTCTGACTGATGTTCTTTCTGTCTGTCTATTGTAGAGGAAGTCATGTTTGCCAAGGTGATGGGCAGACTTATCAAATGGGAGGAGGCCAACAAGGAGGCGTTGAATCCTCCCCCGGCCGCTCCAGACGTACCTCCTGCACCTGCTGGGTCCTCGGAGGGGACAACTGTCTTACTCCGGGGGATGGCTTCACTCGAGCGGGTAGAAACCACTGTTACATCCCCCTCGGTGGTGAACCAAAGGCCTTCCGTTCACTGGGTGGACCCCGCGGCGGACCCTTCCTCTGGGGATGGTTCTCCCTCGAGGACCGTCCGTCCTGAGGGGACCACCCTTCCTATTGTTCCTGCTGTCGTCCAGTCTGTTGGTCGACAGAAGAGACGGCTTCCCAAGGGCTTGGGCCCTAGATGGAAAAAGTTGCGCTCTGCCAGCTCCTCCCCTCATTCCCCGATGCCCGAGGAAGCGACGCCATCCTCCGATGGAGTAGCTCCTGCACATGCCCCGCCGGTCTCAGCTCTGGAGGCAGTCATCCCTGTGCCTCCCTCCAGCTTCCTCGACCCAGCCTCCTCTCCACAGGTAAGGAGATGTTGCGTACTCAATATCGGATGAAACTAGATCGACTAAGGGAGAGGTTGGATGCAACGTTGAAGGCCTCCACGCAATTTGTCCCTCCGGTGCAATTAAAGGAGACTCCGACCGAGGGGGTTTTGTCGGAGGGGACTTCTAGTTCTAAAGAGGATGATTCCGACCCCTCCAGCGTGCCACTAGAAGCTCCAGCCGTCCAACGACTTCCCATTCGCCCGAGTTCA
Source organism: Boesenbergia rotunda (assembly GCA_024364735.1). Taxonomy (NCBI): domain Eukaryota; kingdom Viridiplantae; phylum Streptophyta; class Magnoliopsida; order Zingiberales; family Zingiberaceae; genus Boesenbergia; species Boesenbergia rotunda. The sequence continues at coordinate 390,966 of JAGFNQ010007311.1, read as the reverse complement.
CCGCTGCTCGGGGGTGAGGCGACACACACAACACTATTAGAGGGGTCGTTGTGCGAGTCTCGACTGGACCGCTAGCCATTCTTTGGGAGACACTCCTGAAGGTGTGAATTATTATTGCATTGGATGTTTTCTTGCCTATCTGCTAACCTTTCGGTGCGATGACAGGCAGCTAAGGATTGCGTAGTAGTTGGCCGGGGCCTGTATTCCGTGTAACACCCTAAAATTTTCCCATATGAAATATTATGAATTCATGAAACATTATTATTATTATGAAATATTATGAATTCATGAAACATTATCATTATTATGAAATTTCATGATGGGCTTAGCTTAATGGGCTTTGATATGGATTAGTGCAAAATGTGATAAAAAGAAGAGGTAGAAAGGAGGAAGCAAGGATTGAACCTTGAACCTCCTAGTTGCACTAATCATGTCATAACCAACACACCAAGCCATGTTTCATGTTGAGAGAATAAGAAACATGCTTGTTAAAGATAGGGAAGTGAAGAGACATGTCTCTTCATAAGAAAAGTATAAATAAGTGAAGGGAAGTTGGAATAACTTCCTCTCTTCTTCTTCCTCACTTTTCCCTCTTCAAAACCGAAAACTCTCCCCTCCCCTTCTCAAATTTTCGAAACTCCAACCCTAGGTTTCCTCCATAAGAAAAACTCCCAAGAGGGCCCTATAGAGAGACTACCTTCTACTAAAGCAAGGCTAAGGAAAAGAAGCGCAAGAAGGGCTCTCCTCTCCTCCTCTTCAAGGACTACTTGGTGGAGATTCAAGCGAGAGGAAGTAAGTAATCCCCTCACCTGCATTACAATAGTTTCGAGTGCCTAAAATGGTTTAAACATAGGATGAAGCTCTTGATGTTTTCGGCCAAGAATGTTTTTAGGGCTTGCGAGGGTTTAAACTACTCCTATACTTGCATATGTTTTTCCTCATGATGTGTGACTAAATAGATGATGATAATATGATGTTTTCCTTGTCCTTAAGCCCCAAAAACCCGGAGTAGGCTTGCTGGAATTTTCGGCCAAGGACCTCTTTTAGGGCTTAGAGAGGTTTAAACTCCTATTATGCTTGATGATGACCCTCCCTATGATATATAAGATGATATGTGATGTAAATATGGTGTTATTCATGGTATTATGTTGTCAAAAAAAAACCTAGGATATGATTGATGTGAATTTCGGCTAAGATAAGACTCTTGGACTTGTAAAGTCCAAAACTCCCCATAAGCATGCAAATGTCCTTCCCTATAACATACATTACATTGTATGATGAGGTTGCATGTAATATTTCCCAACTATGCTTATGAATGATCTCCATGACATGCTATGCACTTAATGATGTTAATATGATGTTTATTCATGATTTTAACATGCTTGGAAACTAAGGTATGTATGCTGGAATTTTCTGTAAAGAATGATAAGTAGGACTTAAGAACGGGTAACAACCCCAACATGTCTTCTAATGTCTCCTCTATGATGCCTACCTTAATGTATGATGTTAGTGTAATATTTTTCATGGTTTATCATGCTCTAAACTTAGAGTTTATATGCTGGAATTTTCTGATTAAATAAGAATTTGGGCTAAGGGGGAAGCTACAACCCCAATTAGGCACGCCAAGGATGCCCATGATATGCTATGAGTAGTATAGGTGATAACATGTCTTCTCCCATGCTTTTTCATGCTCCAAGAATCATGATGTACATGTCTATGTTTAAGCTCTTTAAGCACCCTTATGTTATGCATGGCTTATGTATGATGAAATGCCTAAGAGATGCTTCCTTGTAAGTCGGGACTAAGAGCACTCTTCATGATAAGATAAGAGGCATGCCATGCTCCTGATATGACAATGATGTGATAGGTTATGATGATATGCTTATGATATGATAAGAATGTGCTATGCTTATGATATGATAAAATCCATGTATGCTATTTTACTTTGTATGGCTTGTACCGGATCCTAGCAAGGTCCACGGGTGGGCTCCGGATGCAGCCCCTAGGTCGACGGACTATGAACGGACCTAGTAAGGGGATGGGCTCCCGAGACGCCCCTAGGTCGACGGACTATGAACGGACCTAGTAAGGGGATGGGCTCCCGAGACGCCCCTAGGTCGACGGACTATGAACGGACCTAGTTTCCCTAGTAGGTTAGAGACTAGCTACCTCGGCCTATTAGGGATGCGCGCATTATGTATGTATGTAAGTGGTACAAGCCGGGATCCCCCAAATAATGATAGATGTATGTTTAAGTACCTATATGTATGATTTTAAGAAAAGCATATGCATGTACTCATCCTATGCATGGTTTCAAAAGAGCATCTTGCATTCGTATTTTTGTAATGACTATATGACTACTATGCTATAAAGGTGAATTATGTTAAGTTCAAGTATGCTTCTTATGATAAGTACATATGCTCCCTTACGCTATGTTAAGTTAAGTGTTTTGATGCTATGCACTATTATGACGTGATGTTTTCTCTACTTGATGGAACGTACGATTTTGTGAGTAGGAAGGGATCTTACTAAGCTATATGCTTATAGTTTCCATGTTTCCCTTGTACTGCAGAAAAGGGTAAGGAATGGCTAAACTAAAGGGAGCAGCAGGAGGGGCAAAGATGTGTGTGGTGGTGGCATGGTGGAAGAAGATCTACTCATGTTTTGTTTAGTTTATGCATATGCTGAGTTTTGCATGTTAAATTTTGAAACATACTTACTAAGTTGCTACTTGCTGATATTTAGACTCATATGGATATTTCATGCTCACTCTCGCTCATATGCTAAGTACTTAGTTAAGACTTGCTAAAGAACTTTAGTATTATGTTATCCTTCCTCATACTTACTACTCTGTCTTAAGAAATGACTATGTGGCATGCTTCTATTATGCAAGTAAGAATGTAAAGGTACCTAGCATGCTCTCCTCAATGTCTAAGATGTTTAAAAGGTTTCATGCTTACATGTTCAAGTACAAGATTATACATGTATCATGTTCAAGTTTCAAGTTTCAAGTTTCAAACGCTTTCGCTAAAACGAAAATTATGTTCGCGTAACCCCGCCCTAGTGTGAGAAGGGCGGGCGTTACAGGTTGGTATCAGAGCAGGTCTGCCTTCCCCACTACACACACACATCAAAGCTTCATCCTGCCGCTTCCAAGTAAGAGATCCTAACCTCGCTTTACTTTATTTCATGTACAGTAATGATATATATAGAGATGATTTATGCATGCATAACCAATGAAAGTAGCATTAATTCTTATGTTAGTTTATTTATCACCGGTATGATAGGTAATGACCAGAAGTTGTAAGATATGTGAACATGAATGAAACTTCCTCTTATCTAAATATATGTATCCATTAATAATTTAGAATTTCGGGTAAGAGGGTGGTTACATATTGTAATCACTAGGGTAAACTACACCGATTGGGTGTGTGTTTTCCTCTGTATATATTTGTGAATTGAAAAAAAGGATGGTTTAGTACTAACCATGTCATTTTCTTTTCAATTCCAGATGTTGCATGAGGACTACACTGAGAGGTGCCGCGAGCTGCTGGAGCGGATAGAGGCGGTTGAGTATTGCCCGACCCGGGGAATACAAGGCAACATAGGGTTCTTGGATCGGCTCTTCTGGAAACTGGAGCGGGAAGGGTTTCCAGTCATGGACGATCATAGGATCGGAGCTTTACTTCGTTCATTGCCCAACCGGGCAAGAGAGGTTGCGCATCAGATCTGGGGACAGCACAGATGCTGTATCCCATATGCAGAGTTATGTAGGCAGCTTCTCCGCCATGAGTTCCCAGAAGACCTGGGAGACTCGGAGGAGGATTCTGAGCCCTTTGAGGAGGATCCTGAGCCCTTTGAGGAGGATCCTGAGCCGTTCGAGGAGGATCCCGAGCCCTTCGAGGAGGATCCCGAGCCCTTCGAGGAGGATCCAGAGGTGTTGGAGATGTTCGAGGAAGACCTTGAAGCGGACGAGGAGATTCTCGAGATTGAAGAAGACGACCCGATGGGAACAGTAGAGGATCCGGAGGCGGGCCAAAGGGAGATGAGTGAGGAGGTAGTAGCCGTCGCTATGATATTCTTTATGTTGGGCATAACGGCAGCCCATCTTGCTCACTGAGTTGGACTAGTCTTGTATGTAGAATTATAAGATGGAATAAAATAAATTTTGGTGATATAATAAATAAGATCTCATTTACCCTATATTGATCATGTGACAAATAAGGACGAATATTTAGGGAAGCATAATATGAGTTGGGTTACCCATAATCACGATAAGCATATAATTACGTGTATAATTATACCAGGGTTAGCACCTGAAAGGGGTATAGAATTGGCAATTGAATTAATTCCTGGTACTAACCCCATTTCTAAGGCACCGTACCATATGGCGCCGACGGAATTAAAGGAATTACAGGGACAGTTACAGGAGCTGCTTGACAAGGGACTCATCCGCCCTAGTCATTCTCCCTGGGGAGCTCCTGTATTGTTCGTGAAAAAGAAGGATGGGTCTATGCGAATGTGTATCGACTATCGGGCGCTGAACAACGTGACTATCAAGAACAGGTACCCTTTACCCGAGGCTTCTCCCGAGGCTAGGTAGAGGTCTTCTCCCGAGGCTTCGAGCTTACGGGGCCTGATGTTTGCCCAAGGGACAAGTCCTGTTGAAGCGATTTTAAATTAGTGTAATCATTTTCCCTATTCCTTGTGTATGCGCCTTTGCGAGATGTGCCTTTTGCCTTTATGTGTGTACTTAAGCAACAGTTGATTGTCTTCGAGGTTGATTCTAGTGGTGGATCCCATTTGATAATTCTATAAGTCAAAACTTCGTGCCCTATATTTATGTTTGCGGCTGGTCCTCGCTGATCTTTCCTACTGGAGTGCGCGGATGGTTTCCGAACCGTCACCTCCGTATTATTCACGATTTTATTGATTAGACTCCTTAAGAGTCACGGGTTACTAGGCTCAGTATGAGCGCACCGGTCGAAACGACACTTCGGCGTCTCTTGGCGTTATTACATCCTCCCTGCATTAACTGCACGAAGCCGCAGCTATCAATATAAATAAGGGGAGAGGGGGCATGGTGGAGAGGCCTTTATGCAAAAACCTTTGCCGAGGAGCATGGTGGAGATGATGTCCAGGGTCTCACTGAAGATTCTAGAGGATGTGGGACTCCCGGGTTATCTGAGAAGTCCAAAAAAGACCTTATGTGGTCTTCCAGGGGGCATGGGGGAGATGACTCATCCTGTTGATCTCCAACCCCCTGGTCGGCTTATGGCGGCGTCCCCCACTCACCATTGGCTGCTCGTTTCCTCCGAGCTTTGGGCAGATGAAGGTGTCTGTGGGGTGCCTCGTCACCAAGAGGGGAGGGGCGGTAGCCGCTGGTCTTTCTTCTTTTCGTTGAGAATATTTGGCTGTTGTTCCCTCTCTTCTGCTAGGGTGATTCCTCCTTGTGTCTTTTCTCGACCTGGAAGAGAATCGCGACTGCTGCGACCCGGAGTTGCGTCTTTATATGCTCCGGAGGGAAATTGCAGTGGCTTCCACCCCTCCTCTTTTTTCTGCCTTTGGAATGTTGTACCACCTCCATCTTCATCCGCCGCTGATGACTCGAGCAAGAGACCGAGCTACCTTTATTGTAACTACAGTTGGAGGGAGTTCGCCTAACCTAAGTGTGTGGGTCCCAGTTTATGGGCTATCTGGGAGCGGACTTGAGTTTAGTGTCTGTGTAAAGAATGTCGTAGTGGCGCAGAGAGGCCCAAGTGGAGGGGTACCCTTCCCTTCTGCCATATGTTCTGCTTGTATTTTTATGTTTCTTTGGGATGTATATCTGTATGTATTTCTTCACGCAAAATAAAGCAAACAATTTTTCTTTTTATTGCCTCGCGTGTGTGTATACCTGGCTTATGTTGATACTGTAATACTTTGCTTGCTCTCCTGTGGTCGAGTTGCGTCTGCTTCCGAGTCGGTTCCGTCTATCAAGCATCCAGGGCATCCCGAGACCTCCTAACTTTGTTCTAGACACTTGGTTAGGTGCGTATGTCCCAGACCAAGCCTAAGTACTCTGGGCCTCAGCTGCACCGCAGGGTATTAGGGTTTTGCATAGTTGGTCGGGCGCGTATGTACCAAACCAAACCTAAGTATCCCGGGCCTCGGTAGCACCACAGGGTATTAGGGTTTTAGATTCTTGGTCGGGCGCGTATGTCCCAGACCAAGCCTAAGTACCCCGGGTCTTTGTTGCACCGCAGGGTATTAGGGTTTTGAATATTTGGTTGGGCGTGTATGTCCCGAACCAAGCCTAAGTACCCCGGGGCTAGGCTGCACCGCAGGGTATTAGGGTTTTGGATACTTGGTCAGGCGCGTATGTCCCAGACCAAGCCTAAGTACCCCGGGCCTTGGCTGCACCACAAGGTATTAGGGTTTTGGATACTTGGTCAGGCGCGTATGCCCCAGACCAAGCCTAAGTACCCTGGGCCATGGCTGCACCGTAGGGTATTAGGGTTTTGAAATCTTGGTCGGGCGCGTATATCCCGAACCAAGCCTAAGTACCCTGGGCCTTGGCTGCACCGCAGGGTATTAGGGTTTTGGATACTTGGTCGGGCGCGTACGTCCTAGACCAAGCCTAAGTACCCCGGGCCTTGGCTGCACCCTAGGGTATTAGGGTTTTGGATACTTGGTCAGGTGCGTATGTCTTAGACCAAGCAAAGTACCCCGGGCCTTGGTTGCACCGCAGGGTATTAGGGTTTTGAATACTTGGTCGAGCGCGTATGTCCCGAACAAGGCCTAAGTACCCCAGGCCTAGGCTGCACCGCAGGTTATTGGGATTTTGGATACTTGGTCGGGCGCGTATATCGCAGACCAAGCCTAAGTACCCCGGGCCTTGGCTGTTGGGACCGGGTGCATGTTGACATAGATGCGGGTTCGTAATTTTAAAATTAATTAAGTGCAGCGGAAGGTTTAGCATAAATAATTTCTCAAATTATTTAACCACACATCTAAGCATGCAATTTTATCTTGTGTAGACATGATCATATATTTAAAATTTTGTAAAAACATAAACTAATTTACGTATTACCTCGCGTAACTCGAAGGAAGGGACGAGATCCAACCGTAAGCATCCCTTGGAAGCTCTGCCTCTATTCGCGTCCACGCCGAGTATTTTCGGGATGACTTCGCAAAGCCACGAGTTTCGTGTTCTCGAGAACTACTAGATTCTCCGAGAACACAACGAGAAAAACCAAGAGAGAAGTCGGAAGACTAACCACAAAAGGATGGCCGGCTGGTGCTCCTTCTTGGGGCTGGTTGGCGCACGACAAGAAGGGGAGAAGAGAAGGAGAGAAAGAGAGGGAGAGAGCCTATACCGTCATCTCTTCGATTATCACCCAAGTCTTGCCTTGGGTCCTTTATATAGTGGTCTCTCAACCATCAAGCCTCTCAAATATGGAATAACATATTCCATCATGCCAAGTTTGATTTTATATCATGGTTAAAATCATATTTTAATTCATGATAAAAATCAATCAAGTCTCTTCTCTCTTATGGAATAAATTTCCTTATCATGGTAAATCAATCCATGATTGATTTTATAAAATAAACCAATCCATTGTTCATTTTAATTTCCATGAAAAATAAACCAAACCTTGGTTTATTATATAAAAATTTATTTCATCCATAATTTTATAAAACAAACCACACTTGGTTTATTTTATAAATTGAACAAAAAACTTGGTTCTCTCCATTTGTTGTGGTCGGCCAAGCAAACAGGATGGAGACCCTCCTTGGCCAGCCCATCCAAGCCAAGCCCCAATGAATTAATGTCACGCCCCGAGACCCTGGAGCTGCTGATCCAATAGAAAATTGGACAGCACCTCCCCTGTCTGGCGGACAATTTACACAAACACACAGATACAAATAACACAACCACGCAGTTAAATGGCCTCAGGCCTCAAATACATGTAGAAACAACAGATATATATCTATAACCGTCGTAAAACCAAAGAACGAACTCAACTGAGCTGCCAGGGGGCAGGAACAAAATCAAAACCCCACGAAGTCCAACATAGGACTCAAAAGTACAATACTATCGAATAAAACATGAATACATGTTCGAAACATGGCAACAGAAGCAAAGTATATAACATAGGGTCCATAACCGTAAATCAACACAAACTAAAACAAAGCAAAGCTCCTCTCGAGCTGGGGACTGGCGGCTAGGGCTCTCCTGGCAGGCATCACCCTGAAATAAAAATATATGGCAACGGGGTGAGTCCATAACTCAGCGAATACCCAACAGATATGCATAGAAAGTTATACTAACAATAAGAGTTCAGCTAATACAGTCTCATATATACAGTAGGGAAAGACTAGTGCTGAACATACTGAGGTAGATACATACCTGAATTCATCTGACCTGTAAAGAGGATACTAAATACCAATGGAATACCAATAGATATATAATCTCAGATAACAGTCTCCAGAATATGCATGTCAAACAAGTGCAGATATCAAGTGCAGCAAACAATGCTCGATGCAAAGTATGCACATGGTGCAATGACATGTGTCACCCCTAGTCCCAGTCAAGATCATCGTCCGCGACGTTCGCGTGGGTAGAGCTGTGACAACCTGTACGAACCCTGCCATCACTGCTCCTAAGTGACCGGGTGGACAGGATGCTGGTGGAGACTCCGCTCCTACCCCAAGCAATGGGGGAGTCAAGCTCTCATCTCCTCGTGGCTCAGTACGAGAAGGGACCCCTGGCTGCTACCACGCCCGCGCTCACCCTCCAAATAGTGGTCGAACGGAGCAATACAGGGCAAATGCGCACATCCTACGGTATCCACTAACCCATGAGTGGTCATGTGCGCATATCATGTACCGGAAGACGATTAGGCTCAACCACAAGGGAGTCGCTGATCGCCGGCATGCAACAATGCAAGGATGGTGTATGATAGATACACATACCTCCCTCCCCAAGTCCTCAGTATACTAAGTCTCAGTCTGAAATCCTATAACAGGAAATACAGGTAACCTACAAGGTATACTGGCTGGAAACTACAGATCCCTCAAGGTCAAATGCAAGAGGTACAACACGATCTCTAAGCATACATATAGATATGGCAATACCTGAGACTGTATGGAACTACAACATAATAACCCAGGGATAAACCACATGTATCCAGAACAGGCATAATAACTCAGGGATAAACAACAAGTATCCAGAACAGGCATAATAAACAGGGATAGCATATAATCTTACTGCTATCTATAACAGTCTATGCATAACAAAATGACAATATCAAAAGAGATAAGTCAAAGGGTACCCGCCTCCAAGAGTAGAAATCCGTATCAAGGCAGAAAGAACCACCCGCCAATAATCCAACCACGATCAGTGTCCTGTATTAACGGACAAGTTTTAGCTATCATATCAATTATCAAATAGCTAAGCAAATCCCTAGCCCGTATCAGGGTTAACCTAATTGCCGTAATCATTTTAATTATCCCAAGTTAAATGATTAGCCCAAGTTTTCGCGTTTGAGTTCAATTTAGGTTTAATCCAAACCTAACCAAGATCCAACCCAAACTCTACCCACACAAGGTGTCAACAGAAAAGGATACATTGAACTCCACGATTAAGCCTTAATCTAACCCTATTCTACTTAGAGGATTGCTACCACCAATCTGTAAACTAAGCTACAAGAAGCTGTCAAGAACAGGGACCTAGCCATCAACTGACCTAAGCTCATAGCTCAAACCAGCAATCCCCATCTCAAGCAAATACCCAAAAGCAAACCAAAGCAACTATCCTTACCTAAGGGAGAGAAGAAGGATCGGAAAGCTTTAGATCCGAGACTGAGCTAACCATCCACGTCTGATGTAAGGATTCAGTTCATCTTCGAGACCTTCCTCAGATTCCCATCCTGCCCAAATAAACCAAACACGATTTGGAATCCCAGAGCTAGCGGTCGATGCAAACCAACCAACTTACCTCAAAACCCAACTCCAATTGTAGACCTTCACAGCAAGATTTCCTCAGGCTAATGCCAGGGATTGCTCGCCACCGACGGCTACAAGCTCAGGAGAACAGATCCATCATTCACCGATCCAAATCATAGAGACCCCTCTGAGTTGAAGAATTTAAAACCCACATCACATTGAATTGATCAGGTTATCAACACCAGAAACTCATATCTTTCAACCACTTACCAAAAGCCATCGGGAGCTAGCCCTAGGATCAAGCTGTGCCGACGGGGAAAAGATATCGACAGGCGCAGCTGACTCGCGGCAACGTCGTGAGAGGCGTCGCTAGACCCCAGAGGAAAGCCATCGGTGAAGAGTAGCTCGCCTAGGCCGAGGAAGAATGGCTCGGCCGATGAGATCGGGGAGAAAGGAAATGGGTGAAGGGAAGAACAGTGACGGCTTGGCTTCGATCGGGCGTGGACAACGAATGCGGCGGAAGCGAGCCCTAATCGGCTCTTAAGTTGGCCTTTTTGCATTTTGGTCCAGCCATTTTCAGCCTAATCGCAAGAACACCCCTATGGCTTAAGGTTATATACGCTATAGCCCTTGTAACTATTCGTTTTATTACATTTTGGTCCCTAAATTTGGGAAATTTGTATTCTAGTCCTTAAGGTTTAGTTTTTATATCAATTGAGTCCCCGAAACTCTAGAAATTTTCCCGAAGAATTTTCCAGAGCGAGATAAAAGTGTCGGATTCAACACTTGTCCTTGTAGTGTCCCTTTTTGTTGCATCCAAAGCAAATGATGTGGTCTTTAGACTTTGCTTTGGTGGATGTAGATGCTTCTTCTTGCTCCGGTATTGAAGGTGGTCTCTCCTCCCCCTCAATCGTTGAAGTGGAGACCTCTTCTTCTTCCCTTGATATAGTGGATGATCTTTCACTTTCTTGTGTCACTTCACTTGAGGAGATGGATGCCACTTTTTCTTTTTCCTCTTTCTCCTCTTCTTCGGATGTTGAACTTCTTTCTTCATCCGATTGATCCTTCTCCTCTTCTTGGACCATTGAGCTCATTTCCTTGGGCTCTTCCACTACTTGAACTTGTGTAGGGTTTTCATGGAATGCTACCATCTTATTCCATAACTCGTGTGCATTTTTGTATTCACCTACACCACTAATTATATCATTAGGCAAAACATTAAGTAATATTGAAATTACATTCTCGTTTGCCTTTGATTGTGTTTGTTGCTCTTTATTCCAATATCTTGATCGGAGCTTTTTCCCATGTTTATCTCTTGGAACTTCGAAGGCTCTTCTAGTGTGATCATGTAATCTCAATCCATGCCAAACCAAGTCTTTGTCTGCATCCACCAATAGTCGAAATCCTCACAATCGTAGGGTGGTGGAACATTTATATCATCCCCAAATTTTTCTTCAATCGTCATCTCCTCTAGCTTTTTGCTCTCTTGGCGGTTAGTCCGTAGATGTACGAACCTTCGCTTTACATCAAGCTAGAGGGGGGGGGGGGGCGGGTGAATAGCTTTCGATTTGATTTTCTTCCTACAAGTTGTTAGTGCGTAAGCGGAATAACAAAAACTAAAACAATAAAAACTAACAACTAAGAATGACACACCGATCTACGTGGTTCGGAGATGAAGCTCCTATTCCACGGCTACCCGTAAGGTGGACGTTTCCGATCCTTCGGTAGATGATTCCCCAGAATACCTCCGGCTAGCTCTTGTCGCTCCTTGTGGATGGAGAAACCTCGCCACAATCCCTTGACACAACCTAAGCACATGAAGGCTACTAACAGACTCTTACCAAGCATATTTCGCCGAGAAGAAACAGCCATAAACGAGCCTTCTTAAATAGTGCTCGAGGTTGATTTGACCGTTACCAGTCGACTGGTCCCTTACCAGTCGACTGGTCCTCGTGAATTTGAATGTCACCGCCTGACAATTCAAATTCTGGTCGTAACCAGTCGACTGCCCAATCAACTGATATTTCATCAGTCGACTGCCAACCCTTTAAGTCTAGGGTTTCCCTTCCCGAGTTTATTTCTCTCAGCACTCGAACCCTCATGACTTAATCCCAGGGTTTCCCTACCCGAGTATAATCCCTCAACACTTGAATCCTCATGACTCAATTGACTCTTCATCCAGCAGCCTCGACCTGTTGCCTTCAAGCCCTCTTCGACTTTGGCTCTCGTCCCTCAGATGCGCACACAAGCCCTCGGCTTGCCTCCATGCCATCCTTCATGTATGCTTCGAAGTCTGCTTCCCTCGGCTCATCATCCCTGCTTTGTCCACGGTCCCTCAGATGCGCCTACAAGCCCTCGGCTTACCTCCATGCCATCCTTCATCACCTCCGAAGACGTCAACTAAGTCAATGTGTATCCTACAAATCTTCACACTCACATACACATATTAGATCAACATGAACCCCTAACTTAAACCATATTGGCACACACATCAAAACCCATGATCTTCCCGATCAAACTTGGGTCGATTGCCCCAACAGTGTGGTTTTCTCACGAATTTTGGTGGGGTATCTGAAGTGAAAAGTAGCCTACACCACAAAGCATTCGTGGTTTTCTTGAGGAATGAGTTCAAGATAGGAGATGGTTGAGCTGATGGGACGCTTGTGTAGTGATGCATGAAACGTGGCGATTGCCCATTTTCCCCCCAAGTACTCTTCTATCTCTTGCACCATAACTACCTGGATACTCGTGATTAAGAAACTTTAAGGTGGGGCATGCTTCATTATTAGTTGGCTGACAACTACTTTCTAGCGATTAAACATGCCTTTTCGGGAATGTGCCCTATTTAAAATGATAATCATTCCTTATCTTTGGCATGATTTGGGGACAAAAAACATTTAATGCTCTGTCCCTTCTGTTGACTCTCTGACATGTCCTATTTTTGGACGACATAATTTGAGTCCAATCAGTGAGACAACATCCTTCGATTGAACTTGAGTGGGGGGGGGGGGGGGGGGTCTCATGATAGTGTGGTTAGCCATGTGTTGCTATGTTAATTAGAAGGGCATTACGTGACAGAAAAGGCTTGGCGTTATTAAAACAAGGCATATTGTAGGATCGGTGTCGGTCGATAGAGGGGGAGGGGGGTAAATATCGACTCAAAAAATTTGTCGGAAAATTCATCGTTTGTCTTTCTATCAGGGTTAGTACGCAACGGAAATAATAATAAAGAAAAACAAAAGACAAGTGACACGCGGGTTTTACTTGGTTCCCAACCCCCCCCCAGGGTCAGTACATCCAAGGCCTAAGCACTCAATCGTAAGTCCACTAATGGTCTCCTTTTCGGACTTTCCGGAGGCGGAGAAACTCGTCTTACAGTTCAAGTTACAAGCACAAAAAGTAGTAAATATGACACGTAAATAAAATGCAAACCAAACGGAAAAAGAAGCTTCGACCAATCTGAAAGTCCGAAGTGCAGCGCACTTCCTCCTGGAGCCTCCTTGGTCGCATAGCTTCTCCTTGAGCACTTTTGCTTTGCATGGAACGCTTTAGCGGATATGAAAGTTGATGTCTTGCATTGAGGGGTCGAACCCCTTTATTATAGGCTTCATGGGCGCCTGAGGCTTATGGGGCGCCTGTCATGTTGCAGTCAAAGCCTTATCCAGTACCGAAATCACGGAAGGGGATAAGCCAGTCTTCCCAGGCGCCTGGGAAGCCACTTGCCAGGCGCCTTGGAGTGGGCTGCCCAAACAAGGGCGCCCAACATGCCTGGGCCGCCTGATTCAAGTCATCCACCCAGGATGTCCTTCCTAGGTGTGTTTTCTCCTGCGTTTGCTTTCCTATATTGCCTCCAACTCCAGGTACCTGCAAGACAACAAACACTAGACAAATATGGAAATAATCTTAGCCTTAAAGAATGGTTCTGACTTTGGATTTCACCCGAAACCCTGGGTCTAACCAACGCCTAATGTTCCCTTTTCCCGGGGAATGCGTCCTCACCTACTCCACCCTGGAGAAGTTAGGTTTGCCAATCGAAACCTCTGGTTGGACTTTTGCTTAGCCTTCGAGAACCTGAATCTCGAGATGTCCGACCTCGACCCATCTCTACTTCTGTTCACGATTCCCGCTCGACTAAAGCTTTTGCCAACCGGGACCTTCTGCTGGACTTTTTCTTAGCCTCTGAGAACTCAGATCTCTAGACGTCCGACCTCGACCCGTCTCTACTTCTGTCCGCCATCCTCGCTCTACAAAGACTCCATTGCCCAATCCCCGACCAGGACTTAGTGCTCAGTCCCCCGGACCAAGACTTCGTGCCCATCTTCACTCACCAGGACTTAGTCCACCTAGCTTCACTCACTATGACCCAACTTCAATCACCAGGATTTACTTCACCTAGCTTCACTCACTAGGATTTTCTTCCACCTAGCTTCCCTTGCTAGAACCCAGCTTCACTCACCAGGGTTTCTTTTACTATAATCACTCCTTTGCTAGTCATCATGATCCTGATTAGACTTCCTCCAATCTTTAAGTAAATATAATCTCACACCTCAAGTCCGGCGTGGTTTAATCCCTTGGTCAAACTGACCAACCCTGGGTTCTATTTATTCTGCCAAACATCAAATCTTGTTTGGCTGACAACCTGATCAAACCTGGGTTTACCCTACCTATTTGGTTTAACCCTTGATTACTTTGACTAAACCTTATATTGTCAAATGTCACTAACTTTTATATATTGTCAAACATCAAAACACCAGAGGATGACTGTTCATCACTGATGCATTTTGCACCAACACATATTTCCTGGTTGGGAATCATTTTCCGACTGGTGTTTTCCTAAATAGATGTTTAGCCTACCCTTAAAGATATGCTGCTCCTAACCAGGATTCTTTCCCAGTCAGGAAGTTGACAACCTGATCAAACCTGATCAAAACCTGGGTTTACCCTACCTATTTGGTTTAATCCTTGATTACTTTGGTTTACAACAGATCCTGTTTGACTAGCCAACACATATCTCCTAACCAGGATTCTTTCCCTTCAGATCCTGTTTGGATGACAACCTGATGAAACCTGGGTTTACCCTACCTATTTGGTTTAACCCTTGATTACTTTGACTAAACCTTATATTGTCAAATGTCACTAACTTTTATAAATTTTCAAACATCAAAACATCAGAGGATGACTGTTCATCACTGATGCATTTTGCACCAACACATATTCCTGGTTGGGAATCATTTTCCGACTGGTGTTTTCCTAAATAGATGTTTAGCCTACCCTTAAAGATATGCTGCTCCTAACCAGGATTCTTTCCCAGTCAGGAAGTTGAATAGGCTGTGGGTAAGTTGGTTGGATTGAGGGGGAAGTTGAGGCCTCTCGATTGGGGACGAGGTGGACACTCCATGGGGGGAGTATATCTCTTACCAACCGAGATATTAAGTGGTGGCTAGTCATTAAATCCGTAATTAATCCTTTTAATAGTGTCGGCTATGTATTAAATAACAGATGAGAAATGACCAGGTGCTTTGATGGTATCATTTATTACGTAATTAGGGGGATGCAAAGATAATGGTTGAATTGAATGCTAGGAGGACATAAAAAAGGGGAAAACACAGTATAAAAAGGTAACGAAGGACATAAGAAAAGGTCTGGATTCTCTCACTCTCATAATATATTACTTTTCCCCTTTTTCCATCATATACTAACTTGAGTGTCGGAGTGGGATCGTCGGAACACTTTGTGGGATCGGTGTCGTCGATAGAGAGGGGGTGAATATCGGCTCGAACCTTTTTGTAAAACCTGTCATTCGATCAATCGTCTTTCTATCAGAGAAGTTAATACGCAGTGGAATAATAAATAAAGAAAATAAAGTAGTAGACACGCAAGATTTATTTACTTGGTTCCCAACCCCCTAGGGTTAGTACGTCCAAGGCCTATGTACTCGGCGTGAGTCCACTATTGGTCTCCTTTCCAAAATTTCCGAAGGCGGAGAAAACTCGTCTTACAGTTTGAAATGCAAGCACAAATATAAAGATTAATGACAACATAAATTAAAAATCCAGCCAAAAAACTTGACCTTTTGAAGTCTCCTTGGTCGCAGAGCTTCGCCTTGAGCACTTTTGCTTTTCAAAGAATATTGAATGAGCAGATGGAAAACTTGATGTTCTAAAGTGAGGGGTTAAACCCCTTTTTATACAAGGTTCTCGGGCGCCTGATAAGCTTCTAGGGTGCCTCATAAGAGGTCAAAAGTTGATCCGTAGCAGCGAACTCGACGCAGGGAATAAGTCCCCTTCCCAGGCACCTGGGATGTTGGGCGCCTGACCAATATAGGGCGCCTGAGCCTTAGGGCGCTTGATACCATTCAGGCGCCCAGGAAGCTCTTGCCAGCAACCTGTTTTCTTGTGTTTACTCTCCTATCTTGCCTCGAACTCCAGGTACCTACTGTTGGGACCTTGACGTACGGCTAAAGGGGGTGAATAGCTGATCACCCACTTTGGTTGCTGATTCTTCCTACAATGTTAACGTGCGCAAGCGGAAATACTAATAACACAAATAAACAAACGCTAACACAAACCGTTTACATGGTTCGGAGATAAGGCTCCTACTCCACGGCTGTCTGCAAGGTGGACGATCCCGATCCGTCAGTGGATGAGTCCCCGGAAGACCTCCGACTAGCTCTTGTCGCTCCTTGTGGGTGGAGAAACCTCGCCACAAACTCTCGACAATCCCTGAGTACTTGGAGACTACTAATAAGCTTTAACCAAGCTTATTTCGTCAACCCTTTCTCAGCCAACCGAGCTCTCTTAAATAAAGCTCATAGATGAAAAGAGTTGTTACCAGTCGATTGGTCCACCAAGTATTTGAACGTTATAGCCCAACGTTCGAATACCAGTCAACTACACCTAAGATCAGTCGATTGATCTTTCTGTGCACTTCATTAGTCGACTGATCCAAGCATCAGTCGACTGGTCCACCCTTAATCCTAAAGTTTCCCTTCCCGAGTACAATTCTCTCAGCACTCGGACCCTTACGACTCAGCTGACCCTTCATCCAGCAGCCTTGACCTGTTGCCTTCAAGCCTTCTTTGACTTTGGCTCTCGTCCCTCGGATGCATGCAAGCCCGCGACTCGTCTCTGTTGGTGCAGGAAGCACCATATCGAACCTTGTTTTGATATTGGCAAAGGATTCAAAGTTAAGTTTATTTGTGATCTAATAAAGTTACTTGAGTGTGCAGAAACAAAGTCCTAGCGAAGGACTGCTAGGCACCTGGTGAAGGATTGCTAGGATCCAAAGCCCTAGCGAAGGACTGCTAGGCACCTGGCGAAGGACTGCCAGGATCCAAAGCCCTAGCAAAGGACTGCTAGGCACCTGGCGAAGGACTGCCAGGATCCAAAGACCTAGCGAAGGACTACTAGGCACCAGGCAAAGGACAGCTTGGTACTGAAGACCTGGCGAAGGACAGCTAGGCACCTGGCGAAGGACTGTCAGGATCGGAAGACATGGCGAAGGACTGCTAGGCACCGGGCGAAGGATAGCTTGGTATCCAAGACCTGGCAAAGGACCGCTGGGCAAAAGTCCAACCGGAGGAGCCGGTTGGCATCAGGTAAATTCTCCCGAGAGGAGTAGGTGAGGGCGCGTTCCCCGTCAAGGGAACAGTAGGCGTCGGTTCGACCTAGGGTTCCATTTGGGAGACCCAAAGTCAGAACCAAGACAGCTCATGATGTATAAAACTAACATATTATTGCTTTATGTTGTTTTGGACTAACCCTGGATGCAGGACCAAAGGAACGAGTGTCTGTAGCTCAGAGAGCCTCAAAGGAGTGAGGCAGCAGCTGACTAGGGCGCCCGGAGTGTCCTGGGCGCCCCCAAGGTGAACACAAAACAAACGAAGCAAAAGGAGTGCTTCGACAGCTTATGGGCGGGGCGCCCCCATGCTCCCGGGCGCCCCCCATGCTCCCGGGCACCCCAGCGTCCCGGGCGCCCCCGTCAAAGTCTGATCCCGAGTTTGAAGGGATCAGAGCTGACCGAGTGCAACTCGGATCAGCTAACACGTGGGGGGGCGCCCCCGACGTTCCGGGCGCCCCCAGGGGCTATAAAAGGGCCCTCGAACCCAAGGCTTCAGTAACTCAATTCTTCCAACGCATTCACACTCTTCTACGCTCGCGCTCTGCTCCGGAAACCTCCCGACTCGAGATACAAGCGCCGACGACGTCCCTCTACTCCGAAAATACAATCTACAACGGACGTCGGTAACGAAGAGCTTCTTTTTCTTTTACTGCACTAGTCTTGTAATACATCCTGTAAACTGTTTCTGCGACATATAGAATTGCCCGCAGAAAACGGTCAACGACCGTGGGCCTTGGAGTAGGAGCCGACCGCGACTCCGAACCAAGTAAAAAACTTGGTGTTTGCGTGTGTTTGTGTTAATTTCCGCTGTGCATTCTTTATTTCTTAATCCGAACGTTTTACGATATTCACCCCCCCTATCGTTTCTCTCGATCCAACAGTCTCCCCATGCCATCCTTCGCGTATGCCTCGAAGTGCGCTTCCCTCGGCTCATCATTCCTGCTTCTAGCAGCCTCATCCTGTTGCCTTCAAGCCTTCTTCGACTTTGGCTCTCGTCCCTCGGATGCATACGAACCCGCGGCTTGTCCTCATGCCATCCTTCGCGTATGCCTCGATGTTCGCTTCCCTCGACTCATCGTTCCTACTTTGTCCACAGTCCCTCGGATGCATACAAGCCCACAGCTTGCCTCCTCATGCCATCCTTCACCGGACCCGAAGCCATCCAGCTAAGTCCATGTGTATCCTGCAAACCTGCACACTCAAATACGCATATCAAACACAAGGGTGAACCTAACTTAAACCCTTTGCCCAATCATCAAAACACATGGTTACTCCGGACCATAGATTGCTCCAACACCTACAAGACAACAGAACATACAACAAGCAGACAAAGAATCCTAGGTTTTGACTTTGGATTTCAAATGAAATCCTAGGTCGAACCGACGCCTACTATTCCCTTTTCCGGGGAATGCGTCCTCACCTACTCTACTCTGGAGAAGTTACCTTTTGCCAACCGAGACCTCCGGTTGGACTTTTGCTCAACCTCCGAGAACCCGGATCTCGAGATGTCCGACCTCAACCCGTCTCTACTTCTATCCGCGATCCCCGCTCGGCTAACTCTTTTGCTTGGTGTTGATATTTCTAAAGCATGAACTATAGAAACAAATTCTGTAAATCTAAACACTTACAGTGATCTGCACTTGGAGAAGAAACCGGAAGACTTTGCCATCTGAAGAACAATCACGAACGAATTGAAAAGCTCTTCATGAGGTCACAAACCAAATCCCTCTTCTGTAATTGGACGAACCAATCTTGAATGTTCTTCTCAATAACCCCTTCTTCGTCATGTGCACCCGGACGAACCTTACACAATGACCTTATACACACGAGATGAACCCTTTCTCTTTGACCTCACACATAGCTTGTCTCATACGATCTCCATTGGCTTGGACGCACACACATAGTGTGTCCTCTCCACTTGTCCTCTTGTCTCCTTCGACTCCCCTTTGCCTTGGAAGCAATACTTATAGGGGGTAAGAGGTCTCTTCATATTCCTCCATTAATGGAGGAATATGAATGAGTTGGAAGATGAAGAGGAAGGGGTGCCTCTTCATCTTCTATAACTCCAACATCTCCCACTCGTCCAAGTCAATCCACATAGGTCATCTAGTCACATAGACCATCTAAGAAAGTCACAAAGACCATATACGAACATTCAATTCATACTTCAGGAAAAATGGTTCGTGCGATAGCAAACACATTGAGCAATTAATTCTAAGAAAGTTGTTACACTTAACTTAGCTGCTCTATAGAATGAATCAGAGTCATCAATAACTTGCCTTTACCCCAGATTAAATATTTACATCATATGAACATCTCTAATCCCTCATATCACAACTATGTCAAGAGTATGTTCAACATCTCTAATCAATACATTTATTCACAATTACATTTTTAAGTACTCAACAAAAAATATAATTGGTCGACCAGTGAATAAGTATTACAGATGTAAATCAATTTTAATCTTCCTTTTTAGCTAGAATCTATTCATTCTAATCAGTTGCTTTCCTAGTTATGCTCCATAGACCGAATCATCCATAGCCAATAGGATACACACTAAAGTAGCAATCACTGATTAAAACTTCAAGTAGACAGCTAAATAGTCACTTAGGGTAAGATTGAGATTAACTTATAATCCCAAGGGTCTCACATAGTAGAGAAGCAGGGATCCATTCTCCTACTACCCTTATTGTCGATATAGCACATGTGGTATGAATCACATGCTACGATATTTTTCTCTTTACCAAAAAGAGTGCATGTTTTTCTCAAATATTTCACATCGTACAGATTTCGATCTAGACATACCTAACGTCTAATCCGAATTCAACTTATGAATTCCAATCTGGCCTTAAACAGGTTTAGTAAATGGTGGGTGCATTTACTTCGAGCATTACATAAATGATCTCTTCTTGATACAAAAACCAAGGCGACATCAACTTATGAGTATGTCTCTATTCACAACTACATAAGTTGTCTCATAAGTAATAGTCTTACCTCTATTTATACTCAACAAATAGAGATGATTGTCCATGTGAGTGGACCAACCTTAACCTGCCAACATGCTCATCGAGACTTTTATCTAAATGTAACAAATACATTTACACTGAGTAGATCATGACATTTCATATATATAACAGTCTTTACAATGTGTTACTGTTGGATCGAGAAAACACGATAGAGGGGGGTGAATATCGTGAAAACGTTTCGGATTAGAAAAGAGAATGCGCAGTGGAAAATTAAAACAAAACAAACACAAACACAAGGATTTTTACTTGGTTCGGAGTCGCAGTCGGCTCCTACTCCAAGGCCCACGGTCCTTGACCGTTTACTGCGGACAATTCTATAATCGTGCATGTTTTTACAAAGATTTGTATAGTAATGGTGCAGTAAAAAAAACAATTATACTCTTCGTTACCGACGCCCGGTGTGTATCGTACTTCGGTGCGGAGGGTCGTCGTCGGCGCTTGAATCTTTAGATTGGAGGTTTCCGGAGCAGAGCGCTTGAGTCGAAGAGCGTAGAAGCGTTAGAAAAGTTGATTTCGAAGCCTTAGGGGTCGAGCCCCTTTTATACTGCTCCTGGGGCGCCCGGGACTCTGGGGGCGCCTGACACGTGCCTTCGGATCCGAGAACTCCCATCTGAAGCTCGGTCAGAGCTTATCCCTGCAGAATCGGGCTCGGAGCTGACGGGGGCGCCCGGGACACTGGGGCACCCCGGTTGACTTGGTCTGCTGGCTTCTCGGCTGAGTTCGCTTTGATCACTTGTTTGGCTTGGACCCAGGGCGCCTGAGGCATCCAGGGCACCCGGGACCATCAGGGCGCCCGGGAGCTTGAGGGTGCCTGGCCCAGTAAGCTTCCGAAGCGATTCTTGCTTAGCTTGTTCGTTTGGCTTTGACCTTGGGCGCCCGGGACCTCCCGGGCGCCTAGCCCAGCTGCTACCCCTCTCCTTTGGGGCGTTCTGAGCTGCAGAAACATGTTCCTTTGGTCCCTGCATCCAAGGTTAGTTCCACAACAAACAAGGCAAGAATATACATTAGTTTTTACAGCTGTAGCTATCTTAGTTCTGACTTTGGGTCTCCCAAATGGAACCCTAGGTCGAACCAACGCCTACTGTTCCCTTGACGGGGAATGCGTCCTCACCTACTCCTCTCAGGAGAGTTTACCTTTTGCCAACCGGCTCCTCCGGTTGGACTTTTGCCCGATGCACCTGACCAGGTCTTCGTGCCCACCTTCCGAGCAGGTCTTCGGTGCCCAGCTCCTTGCCAGGGCTTCGTGCCCAGTCCTCGACCAGGACTTCGTGCCCACCTTCCGAGTAGGTCTTCGGTGCCCAGCTCCTTGCCAGGGCTTCGTGCCAAGTCCTCGACCAGGACTTCGTGCCTAGTGTACCTAGGGCTTCTTTCCTGTACACTTAGTGAACATGTTAGACCAACATAACATCTTAACTTTTGAACCCTTTGCCATTATCAAAACCCAGGTTCGACTTAGGTGCTGCCTGCACCAACAATCTCCCCCTTTTTTATTTATGGCAACCCGGTTCAAAAAGTTAAGTTTTAAAAAAATAGGTAACATGTCAACTTAGTTTCCTCCCCTGGAAGGAATCTCCCCTAGATTTTCCAATGGTTCGTGGGGTTTTGAAAAAGTTTCTAAGTCTAAAAGGGAATTTACTTAGAGTCTTTTCAAAAAATATAAGTTAGAAATTATTTTCCAAAAATAATTTTTGAGTTGGGCACTTGGAAAATTTGTACTTTAGAGAATTTATACTTAGAAAATTTTCAAGTCAATACTTAGTTTTCGCATTTTAGAAAATTTTCTAAACTTCTTCTGAAGTTTTTAATACTTAGAAAAACTGAAATTTCTTTAATTAGAGACATTTAAGATAAGTACTTAGAGTAATTTTGAAATTAGCTTAAGTAATTTTGAAAATTGACTTAAGTCAAATACTTAGAAATAATTTTGAAAAACAACCTAAGTTAAGTACTTAGAAGCAATTTTGAAAACAGCCTAAGTCAAGTACTTAGAAGCAATTTTGAAAATAGCTTTTTGAAATAAGGTTTTGAATTTTGAAACAAAATTTTGAAAAAAAAAAACTTCTCTCCTTTCCAATCTCTCCCCCTTTGCCATATATCAAAAAACAATATAGCAAAACATTATAGCAAAAGAAGTAAGGTGTTGTACTGAACCAATTCAAGATATAAACTGGACCAAATCAATTCTAATTTTCTCTTTCGGGTCCTGTCTAACCCAATTAGTTACTTACTAACTGTTATAAACAGTAGCTTTCGCTAGGGTTAGTCAAGTTAAGTGTTTTGTTCAAGTTAGATTTTTTAAGCTTGACACTTAACTTGATTACTGTTTATTGGTATTTAGTGCCCCAACTACTGCAGATGCACAGACTTAAGCATCTTGAATCAAGGCAAAGACCTAAGCATCTCAACCCTTTCTAGGTTATCAATCAAATGTACCCTAAGGTGCTTGTGAGATGCTGGCTTCTAGATCTATAGGTACATGCAGTTCTAGGGTTAGGGCCTAAGCTACGTCCATTTGCGAAAAAGCCCTAGTTTTGAAAGGGGGTAAATTTTTCAAATAAAACTAAGTCGAAAAATTGGTTTTAAAAATACAAAAATAATTTTCAAATTAAGTAGAAACTGATAAGTAATAAAACAGTTTTATCAAAACAGACGTAGAACAAACCTATTCTACCAAGCATAACCCTAACTGCCTTCTTAGTGAGCTGAACTCAGACTCAGGTAGGGGTTTGGTGAATATGTCAGCTAAGTTAGATTTAGAGTCTACATGCTTAAGGACTATTTCACCCCTGGCAACATGATCTCTTACGAAGTGGTGTTTAACTTCTATGTGTTTAGTCCTCGAATGTTGGATTGGATTCTTAGTTAGATTAATAGAGCTTATATTATCAATGTAAACTTGAGTTTGAGTGTAGTTAAGCTGAAAGTCCTTGAGAGTGTGCATCATCCATAATAGTTGTGCTACACACTCTCCTAGAGCAACATACTCAGCTTCAGTTGTGGATAGAGCTACACAGTGTTGCTTTCTGCTGCACCAACTTACTAGACTATTTCCTAACAGTTGGCAGCTTCCACTTGTACTCTTTCTATCTAGTTTACAACCAGCGTAGTCAGAATCTGAGTATCCTGACAAGTCAAAGGTTGATGTCCTAGGATACCAAATCCCTACATTTAGGGTGCCCTTAACGTATCTTAGTATTCTTTTTAGGGTTGCTAAGTGCGTTTCCTTAGCACAGGTTTGGTATCTAGCACACATTCCTACAGCAAAAAGGATATCTGGTCTGCTGGCTGTAAGGTATAGCAGACTTCCAATTATACTTCTATAAAGTTTAAGGTCTACTGGTTTACCATCAGGGTCACTATCTATTTTTACATTTGTGGTCATGGGGGTACTTATGCTTTTGGAGTTGTCCATTTTGAATTTCTTTATTAACTCCTTAGCATATTTGGATTGATGGACATAGTTTCCATCCCTAGTTTGCTTAATTTGTAACCCTAGAAAGAAATTGAGCTCACCAACGAAGCTCATTTCAAATTCATTTTCCATTATCTTAACAAATTCTTTTAGAAAATTTGAGTTGGTGGATCTAAAAATTACATCATCGACGTAGATTTGGGCAATAAAGATTTCTTTTCCTAAGGTCTTAATAAATAGGGTTGAGTCAATTTGTCCCTGTTTAAATTCTTTAGAAATTAAGTAGGTTGATAAGCGTGCATACCATGCCCTAGGTGCTTGTTTTAGTCCATAAAGTGCTTTAGTAGCTTGTAAACATGGTCAGGTCTTTCTAAGTCCTCAAAACCAGGGGTTGTCCTACATAGACTTCTTCCTTAATAAATCCATTTAGAAAAGCTGACTTTACATCCATTTGGTAGAGTTTAAATCCTTTATGGGATGCAAAGGCTAGCAACATCCTAATGGACTCAAGTCTAGCTACTGGGGCATAGGTTTCGTCATAATCTAACCCTTCTACCTGACTGAACCCTTTGGCTACTAAGCGGCCTTTGTTTCTCACTATTTCTCCTTGATCATTTAGCTTATTCCTAAACACCCACTTAGTATCAATAATGGATTTGCCCTCAGGTTTAGGTACTAGTTCCCAGACTTGGTTCCTCTTAAACTGGGCTAACTCTTCCTTCATAGCTATGATCCAATCAGGATTGGGTAAGGCTTCCTCTATAGTCTTAGGTTCAATTTTTGAAATCAGTGCAATTTGACTAAGGTTTCTATAGGAAGACCTAGTTCTGACTCCTAAAGTTGGATCACCCACAATTTGATCAGTTGGGTGACTGAGTCTGGGTTTCTTAATTTTTCTAGAACTTGGTTCAACCTCAGGTCCGGCCGGTCGGTTTGGTTCAGTATTCGGTTCAACTACTTGGGTTGGTTCAATTATTGGTTCACTTGACTCAATAGTTGGTTCAATAGTTAGTTCATTTAGGGTTTCAATTAAAGGTTCAATAGTTTGTTCATTATCTTCTTGATCAGTATTTGATGAATTTAGATCTGGATTATCAGATTTTGAGTTAATTTCTTCATCAAATATTAGATTTGTTGTTTCTTCAATTTTCTTAGTTTGTTTGTTGTAAACCCTATAGGCTCTACTTGTTGTTGAATATCCTAAGAAGATGCCTGGGGTTGAGTTAGACTGGAATTTACCTAGATAGTCTTTGGTGTTTAGGATATGGACTTTGCACCCAAAGACCCTTAGGTAATGTAGGTTTGGAAGTCTATGGTAGTATAATTCATAGGGTGTTTTATTGTGTCGTTTGTTAATTAGGACCCTATTTTGTATGTAGCAAGCCGTACTAATTGCTTCTGCCCAAAATTGGTTAGCTAGGTTAAATTCATTGAGCATAGCCCTAGCGGCTTCCTGTAGGGTTCTATTTTTCCGTTCAACTATCCCATTTTGCTGGGGGGTTCTAGGACACGAAAATTCGTGTATATACCCATTTACCTTACAAAACTCCTCGAATCGTTGATTTTCAAACTCTCCCCCGTGGTCACTCCTAAGTCTTTTGATTTTGGTATCGTTTTGATTTTCAATTAACTTACAAAAATCACTAAATAGGTTTAGGGTTTCATCTTTGGTTTTTAGAAACCTAACCCAGGTAAACCTAGAGTAATCATCAACAATTACTAAGCAGTACCGGTTTCCGCTTAGTGACTTGACTCCATGTGAATCAAATAGGTCAAGGTGCAGGAGCTCAAGTGTGGTTTGAGTTAGATCAGATTGAATTAGTTTGTGATTGGACCTGGTTTGTTTACCTTGATTACATGATTTACATATTAAATTTTCATGGTTCTTAATTTTAGGTATACCTTTAATTAGGCCAAGTTGGGTGATTTTTGAAATTAATCTTAGATTAGTGTGACCTAATCTCCTATGCCAGAGGTTTGATTCTTCTAACTGAGTTAACATGTATTTAGGTACTAAGGGTAGGTTTATGGTGTAAATATTATTTTTCCTAGAGCCCTTAAGCATGATTTCTGAGTCTTGCAAGTTTCTAATCAGGCAGTTAGAGTTGGTGAAGGTAACTATATAGCCAGTATCACATAATTGACTTATGCTAAGCAGGTTAAATTTAAAATCTTCAACCAAAAGAACCTTTTTAATAACAAAGTCAGATTTAAGTTCAATGTTACCTGACCCAATCACCTTGAGTGTAGCATTGTTGCCAAATGCTACTGAGCCTAGGTTCTTGAACTTGATTTTGGTGAATTTCAATTTATCCCCAGTCATGTGTCTGGAGCACCCGCTATCGAACATCCATTGGTCCAAATCTTTATGTTCCTACACATAAAGAGTTTTGTTGATTTGGATCCAATTAGAATTAAGGATAGCCTAAATTGATTTTCACAGCCTAGTCTGTCTCACCCAATCTAGAGTTATCAATCACGTTAGCCTTAAGAGTTTTTGTGAGACAGGTTTTGAATAGACAGAATTATTTTAAAAAATCATGATTTATTTTGAAAAAGTTAAATTAATTTTGAAAACAATTAGTTTTGAATTTATTTTGAAAAAAGAGTGTTTGAATCTACAATTAACTGAAAATTTGTGTTAGATTCGAATTTGACAAAGAATAATTTGAATTTGAATTTCAAAAATTGGCTTCCAGGTCTTGGCGAGGCACTAGGCCTTCTTTGGCCGTAGCCTTATTGGATCATCAACCCTTTCCTTGACAAAGCCTTTTAATGAAATTTCATTTTCAAAATTACTTTTTGAAAAATTCTGGTCTAACTAGTTTGGGTCTTGGATCGGTAGCTTCGGCTAGTTCCACCAAAATGGCTTCCCTAACGTACTATCATCTCACCGCCACCCAATACTATGTTGTTCAAATTTCAATTGATTGGTTTGGTCCTTAATCTAATCAGTCCTAGGTCTAAGCATGGTAAATTGTAGAAAATAAATAGACAAGCAATCATGCAATTTAAAACAAGAAAAGAAATTCATCTAACTATGAAAATTATTTTTAATTTGGCTCCCCCTGGACTAAAGCCACGATAATGGTTCGGCAAGATGTGAATCTTGTCCTTGGGGATCCAATACTGATTTGATCCAGTTTGTTTGTTCAGGCACAGTTTGGGTACCCATGCCTGAATTTTAGGTCTAGACTGATTCAGTACAGCATAATATGACCTTTGTCTCGCCTTGGTTCGATAGCCTAACCCGGATCGATTTAGAACCGCCTTCTGTTTTCCAAGGATCATGTCAAGACCCTTGGAACCAGAAGTGAATCGTTCTAAGGCTTTTCTAAGGTCCTTGACTTGAGTTTTCAAGGAGAAGTTCTCTTTCTCAAGTTTTTCAACTTGAGTAGAGGTTCTTCTTGAACCTTCTCAGATAAGGATCTAGAGTCAGCTCCCTCTTTCAGGAGTTTTACTTCCTGTCGGAGGGACTCGACTCGGAGTTTGGCTTTCGCCAAGTCGCGAGAAAGGTAAGCAATTAATTCAGTTAATTGAATTCTAGAAAACCCACTTACAGTGATTTTGCCGTCCTCTGAAAATGTGAGTTTTTCGTCGTCCGGCTCCAATTCTGACTCGGTCTCGATTTCTTCGGAGGCAGTCAAGGTGAGCAAGTTTGACTGTGGTGCCTCTTCTTCTTTTTCGGAGGAAGATTCGTCCCACGTTGCTTGAAGAGCCTTCATTCTCCTTGTCTTCTTTGCTTCTTTCAGGTTAGGACATTCCGATTTGAAATGTCCCTTCTTGTTGCATTCGAAGCAAGTTACACTTGATTTGTTCTTTGTTGGTTCAGCCGGATCTTCCTTCTTTCGGCTGGCTTTTCTTTTGTTGGACTGATTCTTCAACTCCTTGTAGTAGTTCCGGGCAAGCCGGACCAGCTTGGGTCGATCTCCTTCGCTGTCTTCTGAGTCTGAGTCTGAATCAGACTCGGGTACAGGTTGAGGCTTCTTCTTGGTTATCTTTCCAATTTTACCTGCAATAAAAGCAATGCCTTTCTCGGCCAGTGTGCAGTTAGTCTGCTCATATAATTCAAGTTCGGAAAATAGTTCATCTAACTTGATTTTAGAAAGATCCCTTGAAACTTTGTACGTATCTACCATAGATGCCCACAGAGTATTTCTCGAGAAAGCATTAAGAGTATACCTGATCAGGTCACGGTTCTCTACCTTGTGACCGATTGTGTGTAGGCCGTTCATCAGTTCCTGAATTCTGGCGTGAAGCTGGGCTGCAGATTCACTGTCGTTCATCTTGATTGTGTACAGCTTGTTTAGTAGTAGGTCCCTCTTGCTGATTCGGGTGTCGGAGGTCCCTTCGTGCAACTCAATTAGCTTACCCCAGAGTTCCTTTGCACTGTTGAATGGTCCCACCCGGTTCAGCTCTTCTTTGGTTAGGCCGCATTGGAGTGTCTGGGTTGCTTTGGCATCAGCTTCAATTTTCCTTTTTAGGGCGGTATCCCATTCGGTGTAGGATTGTGGCACTCCGTCAGCATTTTTAGGGATTTCCAGACCAGACTGGATTATTATCCACATGTCCACCTGAGTTTTCAGGTGGACTTCCATCCTACTCTTCCAGTAGGAGAAATCCTCCCCACTGAAAAGTGGTGGTCTGGCGGTACTGAAGCCCTCTTGCATGGCCATTTAGGAATTACTGAAAAGAAAAGAGAAAAAAAACACGTCCCAAGACTTGGTCTTGGATTAGCAGTGCGGGAAGATAAAAAAAATTATCGAGTGGTGTTGCACCAAACTCGATTAACGATAAAAATTCGATCGAAAAAAAATTGTAAAAATCGAAAAAAAACTCTCAAATTGGTGGTTGCACCAAATTTGAGCTTCCCCGCTCTGATACCACTTGTTGGATCGAGAAAACACGATAGAGGGGGGGTGAATATCGTGAAAACGTTTCGGATTAGAAAAGAGAATGCGCAGCGGAAAATTAAAACAAAACAGACACGAACACAAGGATTTTTACTTGGTTCGGAGTCGCAGTCGGCTCCTACTCCAAGGCCCACGGTCCTTGACCGTTTACTGCGGGCAATTCTATAATCATGCAAGTTTTTACAAAGATTTGTACAGTAATGGTGCAGTAAAAACAACAATTATACTCTTCGTTACCGACGCCCGGTGTGTATCGTACTTCGGTGCGGAGGGTCGTCGTCGGCGCTTGAATCTCGAGATTGGAGGTTTCCGGAGCAGAGCGCTTGAGTCGAAGAGCGTAGAGGCGTTAGAAAAGTTGATTTCGAAGCCTTAGGGGTCGAGCCCCTTTTATACTGCTCCTGGGGGCGCCCGGGATGCTGGGGGCGCCTGACACGTGCCTTCGGATCCGAGAACTCTCATCCGAAGCTCGGTCAGAGCTTATCCCTGCAGAATCGGGCTCGGAGCTGACGGGGCGCCCGGGACACTGGAGGCGCCCCGGTTGACTTGGTCTGCTGGCTTCTCGGCTGAGTTTGCTTCGATCACTTGTTTGGCTTGGACCCGGGGCGCCCGAGGCATCCAGGGCGCCCGGGAGCTTGAGGGCGCCTGGCCCAGTAAGCTTCCGAAGCGATTCTTGCTTAGCTTGTTCGTTTGGCTTTGACCTTGGGCGCCCGGGACCTCCCGGGCGCCTAGCCCAGCTGCTACCCCTCTCCTTTGGGCGTTCTGAGCTACAGAAACATGTTCCTTTGGTCCCTGCATCCAAGGTTAGTTCCACAACAAACAAGGCAAGAATATACATTAGTTTTTACAGCCGTAGCTGTCTTGGTTCTGACTTTGGGTCTCCCAAATGAACCCTAGGTCGAACCGACGCCTACTGTTCCCTCGACGGGGAACGCGTCCTCACCTACTCCTCTCAGGAGAGTTTACCTTTTACCAACCGGCTCCTCCGGTTGTACTTTTGCCCGATGCACCTGACCAGGTCTTCGTGCTCACCTTCCGAGCAGGTCTTCGGTGCCCAGCTCCTTGCCAGGTCTTCGTGCCCAGTCCTCGACCAGGACTTCGTGCCCACCTTCCGAGCAGGTCTTCGGTGCCCAGCTCCTTGCCAGGTCTTCGTGCCCAGTCCTCGACCAGGACTTCGTGCCCACCTTCTGAGCAGGTCTTCGGTGCCCAGCTCCTTGCCAGGGCTTCGTGCCCAGTCCTCGACCAGGACTTCGTGCCTAGTGTGCCTAGTGTAACTAGGGCTTCTTTCCTGTACACTTAG
>JAGFNQ010007311.1:322163-360354 GCA_024364735.1 Boesenbergia rotunda | reverse complement strand
GATTCCCACTATCCTCAGCAATCTTCAGATGCTTTAAGAACCTTCTCAACCACATAGCTTCTTGTACAGCCGTTGTACAAGCCACATACTCAGCCTCCATTGTCGACAGCGCTACACAAGCCTGTTTGACAGGGCTACACAAGCCTATTTCGACAGCGCTACACAAGCTTATTTCTTGCCGTTCCATGAGATGGCGCCACCATTCAGCAAGAAGGCATAGCTAGATGTGGATTTTCTATTATCAAGGTCCCTTGCCCAATATACATCTGTAGATCCCTTCTGGCTCAGCTTTGATCCTTTTCACTACTTTCCAGTGTCTCGATCCTAGGTTTGACTGGAAACGACTAACTAAGCCAACATCATAGCTTATATCAGAATAAGTACACAACATAGTGTACATCAAACTATCAATGACACTAGCATATGGTTTTTCCTTCATATCGGCTATCTCTTCAGGAGTCTTGGGAGACATACTTTTGCTCAGAACAACACCTTTCGCTGTAGGTGTTTGTTCAACTTTGCAATCAAACATATTGAAGTGCTGTAGTATCTTAGTGATATAAGCCTCTTGAAATAAACCCAAAAGTCCTTTTGATCGATCACGAATGATCCGTACTCCTAAGATATACTCAGCTTCTCCCATGTCTATTATGTCAAATTGTGATGAAAGCCAAGACTTGACTTCAATCACAACTTTTAGGTCACTTCCAGCTATTAGCATATCATCAACATATAATGATAAAATGACAAACTTTCCTTTATCCTTCCTTAGATAAACACAATGATCCTCATTGATCATTTCGAAACCATAAGACAAAATGACTTCATTGAATCTTATGTTCCATTGCCTTGACGCTTGCTT
Source organism: Boesenbergia rotunda (assembly GCA_024364735.1). Lineage (NCBI taxonomy): Eukaryota > Viridiplantae > Streptophyta > Magnoliopsida > Zingiberales > Zingiberaceae > Boesenbergia > Boesenbergia rotunda. Next base: position 359,492 of record JAGFNQ010007311.1, on the reverse strand, counting down.
TAGCTCATACATAGACTTCTTAAGTCTACATACTTTATTCTTTCGGCCCTCAGCTATATAACCTTCTGGTTGTGCCATATAAATTTCTTCGTTAAGACTACCATTAAGGAAAGTCGTCTTTACATCCATTTGATGTAATTCTAAGTCAAAATGTGCTACTATAGCTAGGATGACTCTTATTGACACAAACTTCACAACTGGGGAAAATTTCTCTTCAAAATCAATACCCTCCATTTGGGTATATCCTTTTGCAACCAAACGAGCTTTGTATCGATTAATCGACCCATCTGCTTTCCTCTTAATTTTGAGAATTCACTTATTCCCAATAGCCCTGCGGCCCGGAGGAAGATCGACTAAATCCCAAACTTGATTCTTTCTCATGGACTCCATTTCGTCATCCATTGCAACTTTCCATTTCTCCTTAACTGAGCATTTCAATGCTTCCTCAACCGTTCGAGGTTCTTCATCATCAACTGGGAGAATCATTAATGCCTCATTTTCAATGTCAAACCTTCTCCGAGGAATAATCTTACGATTACTTCTTCGCAGGTTTGACTGTTGAGAAACTAATTCATTTATAGGTCATTTACTCCCACTAGGTTGACTAGATTCAGGTATCCCCTGTGATTCCTGATTTATTGATAGAGGAACAGTATCCTCCTCCTCTATTGCAAATAGAGGAGTTGATTTATCAACTTCACCTCTCGTTGGGAACTCAGTTCCGAGAAAAGTAGCATCTCTTGACTCAATTTCAGAGTGGTTCTATCTTGTTGCTCACCAATAAAAACATAACCCTTAGAGGTATCAGAATATCTTACAAAGATACACTTCCTACCCCTGCGTCCTAATTTTCCATATTTGTGAGTTTTATCATGAATATAAGCAACTGACCCCTATGGTCTCAGATTACTTAAATCTGGTTTTCTGCCTGTCCAAAGTTCATATGGAGTAGATGGAACAGATTTATAAGGCACTCAGTTAAGTATGTAGGTTACTGCCAATAATGCATCTCCCCAATAGGAAATAGGCAAATTAGCTTGAGCCATCATCGACCTAACCATTTCAAGAAGAGTTCGATTTCTCATTCAGCAACTCCATTTTGCTGTGGAGTCCCAGGGATAGTTAACTGTCTAATAATCTCTTTCTCATTACATATTGTCTTGAACTGATCAGACAAATATTCACCTCCACGTTCAATGCGAAAGGTTTTAACCTTATGTTCCAATTGATTCTCAACTTCGTTCAAATAATGATTAAAGCAATCTAATGCTTCAGATTTATGAGAAATCAAATACACATGACCAAAACACGTGAAGTCATCAATAAATGTAATGAAATATGAACTACCATGTCTAGCCTTCATGTTCATCGGACCACAAATATCCGAATGAATCAATTGCAATGGTGATTCAGCCCTAATAGCCTTACCAAACAGTTTCCTAGTTGCTTTTCCATCAAAACAATGCTCACATATAGACAAGTCAACTTTAGCACGAGTGTCGAGCAACCTCTCTCTTGCTAATCTATTCATTCTTTCTTGTCCTATATGTCCCAATCTAGCATGCCAAACTTCATCATTAACATCAGCATCGCTAGTAAGAGCAATGTTTGAAAAACAATCATTATTTCCACAATTAACATCTAGTTCTACATCAAAAACCATGAAACTGTTTGATACATAACCATATCTAATTAACACAGAGTTAATTTTAAGTTCCACACAACGACTATAAAAGTTCAAACAGTAACCCAATTCAAGAAGACAATTAACGGAAACCAGATTCCGTCGAATCTCAAGAGCATACAGGACATCATGCAGAAACAAGCCCACCACGAAGGTTGAGTTTGCAAGTGTCAATTCCTTTGACTTCAATTCTTGCATTGTTTCCCACATATATCCACTTATTGCCAGCTGGTACTCGACGGTACTCTACGTATGCAGCTCGATCATGAGCTACATGGTTCGTTACTATTGAATCTATAATCCACAATGGATAAGAATCAGCTAACGACATTGTACTAGCAACATAATGCTCATGAAACTTATTCTTGTTTGGGTTTTGCCCAGCAGCAGCAGTAGCTTCTTTTCCCTCTCTTTTCTCGAACCATCTTTTCTTATTCTTAGATCCAGAACCTTCAGCTACAAAAGCTTGTTTAGAAATCCTTATGGATTCTATTCTCTCCGCCTCCAATTCAATTGGCGTGAGACATCAGTGAAAGTCCTGATACTTTCACTGTGAGTAAGGTTCTGTTTCATCATTTCCCAAGAATCAGGAAGGGAACGAATAACTGCCTAAACCTATTGTTCATTAGTCAACTCATGACCAGCAGCCTTTAGCTCCCGAATTATATTCCCCAATACCCTCAGATGTTGGGCCATGGTAATATTCGGGTGTTTTTTACAACTGTCAAACTTAATTGTCAGTTGGCGAAGCTTGCTTATACTAACTCCACTGTATTTCTCTCTCAGGGCTACCCAGACTGCATGAGCTGATGGTGATGACTCATACTCAAATACCAAGTCATCTACCATTGAACTAATCAATATGCCCTTAGTAGTGGAGTCATTTTTCTTTCATGCCCTATAGGCATCAAGATCAAGTTATGCTGTGCTATTGAACCATTAACAGTGTTGATGCAGTATGGCCCGGTTGTTGTTTTGGTGTTTGACAATGATTTAAGTTTGGTTGAGCGAATTTGGGTTAAAGTCCTGGTCGGGGACTGGGCATGAAACCCTGGTGAGTGAAGCCAGGTCCTAGCTTGTGAAGCTAGGTTGAAATCCCGGTGAGTAAAGCCGGGTCCTGGCGAGTGAAGCCAGGTGATGGAAATCCCGGTGAGTGAAGCGGGATCCTGGTGAGTGAAGCCAGGTGATGGAAATCTCGGTGAGTGAAGCCGGGTCCTGGTGAGTGAAGTCATGTGTTGGAAATCCCAGTGAGTGAAGCTGGGTCCTGGTGAGTGAAGCCAGGTGTTGGAAATCCCGGTGAGTGAAGCCGGGTCCTGGTGAGTGAAGCCAGGTGTTTGAAAAGTCCTAATTCGGAAGAGGTGGGTGAAAAGTCCTAGCTTGGAGGGCTAGGTGAAAAGTCCTAGCTTGGAGGGCTAGGTGAAAAGTCCTAACTTGGAGGGTTAGGTGAAAAGTCCCATCTTGGAGAGTTAGGTGAAAAGTCCTGGCTTGGAGGGTCAGGTGCCTAGCTTGGAGGGCTAGGTTGGATGAAGGTCTAACTCGGAGGGGTTGGGTGAAAAGTCCTAGCTTGGAGGGCTAGGTGAAAAGTCCTAGCTTGGAGGGCTAGGTGAAAAGTCCTAACTTGGAGGGTTAGGTGCAAATTCCCAACTTGGAGAGTTAGATTGAAAAATCCTTAGCTTGGAGGGCTAAGGTGAATGAAATCCTAGCTTGGAAGGCTAGGTCTACGTCCCTGGATCGGTCTGGTGACCGATCAGGGAGTTGGCACACTGCTCCTTCGTGGATCGGTCTGATGACCGATCCAGCGATGTCTGATCGGTCTGGTGACCGATCAGGGAGTGTGTGTTTTGTTGATGTAGTCTGGCCCGGTTGTTGTTTTGGTGTTTGACAATGATTTAAGTTTGGTTGAGTGAATTTGGGTAAAGTCCTGGTCGGGGATCAGGCATGATATGGAAAATCCTAACCTGGGAGGTTAGGTGTGGAAAATCCTAGCTTGGAAGGCTAGGTGTTGGAAAAGTCCTAATTCGGAAGGGTTGGGTGAAAAGTCCTAGCTTGGAGGGCTAGGTGAAAAGTCCTAACTTGGAGGGTTAGGTGCAAATTCCCATCCTGGAGAATTAGGTGAAAAAGTCCTGGCTTGGAGGGTCAGGTGCCTAGCTTGGAGGGCTAGGTTGGATGATGTTCTAACTCGGAAGAGTTGGGTGAAAAGTCCTAGCTTGGAGGGCTAGGTGAAAAGTCCTAGCTTGGAGGGCTAGGTGAAAAGTCCTAACTTGGAGGGTTAGGTGCAAATTCCCAACTTGGAGAGTTAGATGGAAAAATCCTTAGCTTGGAGGGCTAAGGTGGATGAATTCCTAGCTTGGAGGGCTAGGGTTGAGTCACTGGATCGGTCTGGTGACCGATCAGGGACATTGGCACGCTGCTCCTTAGTGGATCGGTCTGGTGACCGATCCAGCTATGTCTGATCGGACTAGTGACCGATCAGGGAGCGCACAGTGAGATTGGGAATCCACTGTGTGGCTCCTGATCGGACCGGTGACCGATCAGGGAGCAGGCTGCTTCCTTGTTGTCTTGCTCCTGATCGGTCTGGTGACCGATCAGGGAGCAAACAGTGAGTGAGTTCCCTTGCTAATCAAAGTCTTGGATCGGTCCGGTGACCGATCAGGGATCTTGGATTTGATTAAAAAATAACTGTTCATCTGCCCTGATCGATCTGGGTGACCGATCAGGATCCATTCTGATCGGTCTGGTGACCGATCAGGCTTCACCCTGATCGGTCTCGTGACCGATCAGGCGTGTATAGCTGCGAGAGCTGGGAATCCCAGCGAAGCAGTGGATCGATCTGGTGACCGATCCACACACCCTGGATCGGTCTGGTGACCGATCACTTTAATTCAAATTTCACTGTCAGACGTGGTCAGAGCGTCTGATCGTATCTGATTTGCTGATGTATGTTTCTGATATTTGATATGCTGCTTGATTTGCTGCTCTAATGCTCTGATTGAGTTTCAGGTGATAGCAGGTGATTCAAACACTCAAGGAGAGTCAATGGGAGGCTTTCCGTTGAGCAGGTTTGGCTGTTTCTCATTCTCAGGTTTCAACGGGCAACTGACGCAGCTGGCGACTGACGGAGGCTCAGCTGGAGAGGAGGTCTTCAGTGGACTGAGTGCTTAGGGAGGTCAGTGGGTTCAGGCTGGCTCAGTGGATGCTGATGAAGCTTGTGATGGTGAGCAGAGCTTAAGTGACGAAGCTGGAAGCAGAGGAGCCGAGGCGAACAAGACAGAAACTTGGGAAGTTTGGCTGGGCTGTGTTCGTGCTCTCTGTTGCTTTGTGCTTAAGCGATCTTGTTGCATTCCTGTGAGAGCTTTGTGAGTGTTTCTTCTTGTGTGATCTCCTGTACTCAAGTTCCATCATCCGTGAGATCTGTGGAGAGGTTTCTCCACCGAGAAGGAGGCTCTATCTTATCCGGGTTCACCGGGGCTTGATCTGCCGATGATCAAGGGATCGCCCACCTTACGGGCACGCCAAGGAGTAGGGGCAAGTTATCCCCGAACCTTGTAAACGATCCTTGTTAGCGATCCTTGGTTTGTATTCTCTGTTTCTGCAGTTTTATTAAGTTTGCTTCTCTACATTTGTTTTGTTTCCGCTGCTACTAACTTAAGTGCAGAGAAGATTCGAAAAGAGCCAAGAAATTGTGTCTGGCTAGATTCACCCCCCCCCCCCCCCCGCCCCCTCTCTAGCCATCTCGTCTCCAACATGTTTCACTCACTGCACAGCTCCTGATCGGTCTGGTGACCGATCAGGGAGCGAACAGTGAGTTGAGTTCCCTTGCTAATCAGGTCCAGAACGGTCCGGTGACCGATCAGAGACTTAGGTTTTGATTAAAGAATCACTGTTCACTCAAGCCTGATTGGTCTGGTGACCGATCAGGCTGGAGCCTGATTGGTCTGGTGACTGATCAGGCAGGAGCCTGATTGATATGGGGACCAATCAGGAGTGTGCAGAAACTACTGGATTGGTCTGGTGACCGATCAGGCTCCCTGATCGGTCTGGGGACCGATCAGGAGCAGAACTTTAATTCAAATATATTGTCAGAAGTCTGTTTTCACTGCCGATTCTCTGCTACTTGCTAATTTCTTTTTGATATGCATTGCTAAGCCTCTATTGGAGTGTGCAGGTGATAGCAGGTGATTCAAACACTCAAGGAGGGTCAATGGGAGGCTTTCCTTGGAGCAGGTTTGGATCTATTGTGTTTTCAGGTCTCAACGGCGTCTGGCGCAACTGGCAACTGATGAAGGCGCGGCTGGCAACTGACGGAGGCTCAGCTGGAGGAGTGTCCAGTGGACTGAGTGCTCAGAGAGGTCAGTGGGTCAGGGTGTGAGTCAGTGGTGCTGATGGAGCTGGTGACGTTGAGCAGGAGCTTAAGAGACAAAGCTGGATGCAGAGGAGAGGAGGCGAACAAGACAGAAACTTGGGAAGTTTGGCTGGGCTGTGTTCGTGCTCTCTGTTGCTTTGTGCTTGAGCGATCTTGTTACATCTTTGTGAGCTTGTCTTCTCGAGTGTCTCTGTGCTTAACTTGTATCTTCTTGAGATCACTTGTGGAGTGGTTTCTCCACCGAGAAGGAGGCTGCTACTATCCGGAGTTCACCGGGGCTTGATCTGCCAACGATCAAGGGATCGCCCACCTCACGGGCACGCCAAGGAGTAGGGGCAAGTTATCCCCGAACCTTGTATATCGCTGTGTTAGCGTTGGTTTGATTCCTTTCTCTGTTTTATTCTTCCTATTGCATTTTCTTTCCACTGCTACTAATCTGATCACAGGAAGCAAGTTTTAAAAGAGGGGGCGATTTGAGTGTCTGGCTATATTCACCCCCCCCTCTATAGCCATCCGGTTCCAACAAACAGGTTCTTCCATGAACTGATTCATAGTCTCAAGAACTTCTTGTTCCTTAAGAACATATTGTATCTTAAGATGTCATATTTTATTGTTATCCCCATATAATCTCTCTCTATTCAGTTTAGCTATGATGTTCTTAGTTGCCATGATCTATCATAAATAAACACATTATTTATTGACTAAGTGTAATTTATATGCATGTAACTTATGATTGACTCGTTGTAAATTAGAATTGGTTTACAAAATCAAGTGGTAACTACGTTTCCACTCATCATTCGTATAATCCAATCTAATCAACATTGATCAATTATATTACATGCATCCCATCAAATGAACTAATCATTTGTATAATGAACTAATCATAGAATGAACTAATCATTAAATGAACTAATCATTAAATGAACTAATCATTTGTATGAATGAACTAATCATTTGTAAAATGAACAAATCATTTATAAGAATGAACTAATCATTTGTAAAATGAACAAATCATTTATAAGAATTGTTAACATATAACATGACCTTTTTCATAAAATAGCACTGTTTGTACATAACAACAGTCTATGCCACATGACTTTCATAAACTAAATGGGTCAATACTGTTCGTACATAACGACAATAACAATAACAATAACAAAACTTTGACAAATTAAATAAGCTAATATCACTGTCACTAGGACAAACACTAGTGCAGTTGTTAACATAATTCATTTTATGTTAGACTTTGTTCTATCTCCTCAATCGCCTCCCTCAGCTCATTCTGTCACACATCAAGACAGGTCATCGTGTATATCATCTTTGGCATGTGGAATTGAAAAATATTATTGTCAGTACAAAACTGGCAATCCAGTAACAAAACTGGTTCATTTCAATTCACATATATATGCATAGAACACACAGAATCATAAGCAAATAAGAAAAACAAATCTTCTTTATTTGAGGAACTCCAGTTGACTAACACACTGGACCGGTCGATTTAGAAATTAGATCTCAAGTATTAGCTTATTCCTTTGTCCTTATTAGAACTAATCTAATTAGATAACTTATTGTTATTGTTAAATTTTAAGCCTATTTATGTTTAAGTCAAACTTATTGATCAAACCAATTAGACTGGTTATAATTTAGACCAAATTGATCTGGTTAAACAAACCAATGGTTTGAACTAGACCCGACCTAATTGGACCAAACTGATCTGATTAAACCAACAAATAGTTTAAACCAAAATCCGATATGATTGGACCAAACTAATCTCATTAAACCAACTAATGGTTTAACCCAAGTCTAATTGGATAGATTGATTCAAATTAATTGAACCAAAGTTATAGATAACTTTTGGTCATAGCTCCTGGTTGTGCCTCAACCCTCTCTTAAGGAGGTTGCCGGTTCGATTCTCTATTGAGATTTTTTTGATTTTTTTTTCTGTTTGATTTAATTAAATCAAACTTCTTCTCGCAAAAATCGAACAACCATGACACATAGTCGCGAGTTCCCATCGACTATGTTGGATTCTCGCCTGGCAAGAGAAGAATACGACGGAGACAAACTCCGGTCGCGACATCGAACAGGGACTAAGAAGTGCGATAGGTAAAGTCATGCTTTTACAATCTAACGCTCTAGTACCAATGTTGATATTTCTAAAGTATGAACTACAGAAACAAATTCTGTAAATCTAAACACTTACAGTGATCTGCACTTGGAGAAGAAACCGGAAGACTTTGCCATCTGAAGAACAATCACGAACGAATCGAAAAGCTCTTCATGAGTTCACAAACCAAATCCCTCTTCTGTAATTGGACGAATCAATCTTGAATGCTCTTCTCAATAACCCCTTCTTCGTCATGTGCACCCGGACGAACCTTACACAATGACCTTATACACACGAGACGAACCCTTTCTCTTTGACCTCACACAGACCTCGCACATAGCTTGTCTCGTACGATCTCCATTGGCTTGGACACACACACATAGTGTGTCCTCTCCACTTGTCCACTTGTCTCCTTCGACTCCCCTTTGCCTTGGAAGCAATACTTATATGGGGTAAGAGGACTCTTCATATTCCTCCATTAATGGAGGAATATGAATGAGTTGGAAGATGAAGAGGAAGGGGTGCCTCTTCATCTTCTATAACTCCAACACTTGGTCCCCCGGACCAAGACTTCGTGCTCGACCTCTGAGACTCCTGGATCTTAAGACGTCCGATCCTCGACCTATCTCTACTTCTGTCCGTAGTTCTCGCTTGGCAAAGACTTCATTGTCTGATCCTCGACTAAGACTTCGTGCTCAACCCTGTAGGTCAAGACTTCTTGCCCAGCTTCACTCACCGGATTTCTTCCACCTAGACCAGGATTTCTTCCACCTAGTTTTACTTACTAGGATTTCGTTCCTTCATAATGACTTCTTTGCTAGTCATCTTAATTCTGACTAGACTTCTCTTTGCCAAACATTAAGTCATGTTTGGTTTATCCCTTGGTTAAACTAACCAACCCTAGGTTCTATTCACTCTGCCAAACATTCCTGTTTGGCTTAACCCTTTGTCAAACTGATCAAACCTGAGTTTACCCTACCAAACATCAAGTCTTGTTTAACTTAACCCTTGATCACTTTCACTAGACCTTAGTATATTGTCAAATATCGAAACACTAGAGTTTGACTGTTCATGACTAATGCTCTTTGCACCAACACACTTCCCGACACCCTACTAACATTCTTTGAAGTTGTTTTCTCAAGTCATTCTCCCTGCTCAGTGTATCCGTCGCATCACTGACAATTGTCATATTTCCTGTTAGCTTCCTGATCAATTATAAATAGATAATGTTGGGCATTGACAAGAGGGTGGGAAAACTATTAGGTATTTGTGAGTGAATCTATAATGTTCTACTTATATTTCTTTGTTATTTTTGAAAAAATAAAGGTTGAGAGTTTTTCTGTACATTGTGTGTTGTTTGCTTGTGACTTTTGTTGGTTATATTTTAGAAAGGCATTCTCTTGTGCCTTGGTGGTGCATTTGTGGGCTAAATCAAGTGTGGGAACAAATTTAAGGCAGAAATTGATCCTGTGATAGCATCCCACATGGAGAATCCCTTACATGGTTGTCCCCGAATCACCCCCAACATAAAATATTTTGTGGACACATGTTACCTACGTGGAAATTCTGAGAAGCATGGCTTAACGATTGTCACCCCTAATCGTCTCTGAAGGATAGCTATGTAGAGATTCTTTTCTAATGGCTATATTAGCCTGCATGTGATGATAAGTTAAGGTATGATTTTCTTCTCGTGTGCGAAGACAACTCTTTTCTACAAAATTCTCTCTTTTTAATCCTTTGCATTCTCTCTTTTTCCCTCTCTCTCATTTTTTATCAGATTTGATTTTGACTTGAACATCGGAGTTATCGTATCGATAATACCAGCCAACCACTGATGTATGTTGCTCTGCAGGGCATCGGATCATGGCTAGGAGTCCACCACAACCTTTGCTCAAAAGGAGTTCAGGAGAGAAGAAGCCAAAGCAAGCGGGAAGGCCACTATCACTATACATGGCCAAAACAAAAAAATTAAATAAAAAGCCATTCGAGTGCAAAGACAACATGAGCTCCGAGAACCCACACGATTGGACCAAGGGCGCAAGCCGGCCCCATCAACCCATGATCCATGTATCTTATCCCATCCAATGATACGATTCATGAATCTAATGGGACCAAATCCAATCAATGGATCGCACGCCAAATCAGTCGTAGGATCCCAGTCTCTGCAAAAAGAATCTTTGCTCCCGCACCCAAACTAACAATTCGGCCACGTGCCGCCCGGCAGCCTCGTGACACAAGGGACCAATCATTTCGTCGTTCCGCGGTCCAACATTAATTGCCTCGTCAGAAATCGTCATTAGCACGTTAATGAAGGTTAATTAATTAAAGTAACGTGCCTTTACACCAACTATTTTATTAATACCCTGAAGAAGAGGGGAGCGCTCCACGTGCTCCAGGGCCCAGGACGGCGCGGCCGCCAGCGCTAGATTGCGATCTGACACCACGTTCTCAGTATCCAACTCCAACTGGCCAAACTGTCGTTATTTATCGAAGGGCGTAAATTTATCTAAAATAATCGCAAGTTTTAACTAAGTCTTAACCAAGTTCGGGTGCACGTCGAAATGCAGTGGCGGTGCCGACGTGGCGACGACTAATTCACTATTCGTCCCCGGACGCACGCCACAGGTTAATCGTTTTGACGTACAGCAGCTGGATAATAGTTCCAGCTCAGCTGGGCCCACAGAGACGGTGTTTAATATATTTTAATAAAAAATGGGTAATCCGCATAAAAAAAATATTGACTAAGAACTAGGCAAATGCCAGGAAAGGGAGGTTGACTTTTTCACCCTATTTTTTTTAATATATCTTTTTAAATTATTCATTTATCGAGAATACGTGTTTTGATGGCAATGTCTGAGATAGAAGTAAGTACGGTTAATCATGCAAATCCACATCCAGCCTGTCCACGACAAGATGATTATTAGATTTCATTTTCACAGTTTGGATCTTTTCATAGCTAGCGTGGTCAATCTATACAACACTTTTTCTTTGTGCCATATGGAAAACAATATATACATTTGACTCTGGAGGAATTAAATTGTTATCTGTTTTCACCGGCTATAGAAATCTAAAAAATAATCGAAAAAAAGGAGAAAGGATATGTGAACAAATGGCACCAAAGAGTTGTAAAACACCTTAAATTGCTTGTGTTTGGTTCATCTGCAGGCAGTGCTTAATGCCTGGATGAATACAACGTATTGCATATATATTTGCATTGATCATTAATTTTCTCAAAACTTGAAATAGCAGTGGGACATATGAGCATTAGACCAGGACAAACATATCTTAATTATATATTAAATTAAGAAGAAGAAAAAAGAGAGAATATTAATATTACGGGCAATGAAACCAGTAACAAGAGCATTAAAGTAATGGCATGGACCTATTCCCAACTCGGAGACGTTCCTTACACTGCACGCAATGGGTATGTCCACATTAGGTTAGCAGGGAGTCGTCTTCTATATATCAACCCCACTCCTCCTCTTTCCTAATTTTCCCCCTTCTTCTTCTTCTCTCTTCATTGACAGTTTTTCAATTGGTTTATGATCATGGGAGAGAGCATAAATTTGCCTCCTGGTTTCAGGTTCCACCCCAAAGACGAGGAGATCATCCTTCACTACCTCATGCCCAAGATCATCAACCTCAGCTTCACCTCGACGGCCATAGGAGATGTGGACTTGAACAAGTGCGAACCATGGCAACTTCGAAGTAATTAAACATCCTTTTTCACTGGATTCGATCTTATTTTTTCTGATGAACATAATGATTTGTTATTGATAATTAAAGGCAAGGCGAAGATGCAAGGGGAGAAGGAGATGTACTTCTTCTTCCAAAAGGACAGGAAGTACCCGACAGGGATGAGGACCAACCGGGCCACCGAGTCTGGCTACTGGAAAGCCACCGGGAAAGACAAGGAAATCTTTAAGGCCAAAACTACCGCCCTCATCGGCATGAAGAAAACCCTTGTGTTCTACAAGGGAAGAGCTCCCCGTGGTGAAAAGACCAATTGGGTGATGCATGAATTCAGGCTCGAAGGCCACCATCTCCTCCCCAATCTCCCAAGATCTTCCAAGGTATACATGCGCGATCGATCTCGCAATTAATATTTTCTACTACTTTTTCACCGAGTTCTATATTATTCACTTACACTATCTATATCAGGATGAATGGGTAGTATGTAGGGTTATGCACAAGAACATAGGGCTGAAGAGACTGATCAATAATAGTCCACGAGCAGGAGATGATCTCGTTGATAGCACCTTGCCTCCACTGATCGAATCAAACCTAAATTATGATCATCAACACCAGAGCAACGTCGCCATGAATCCATTTTGGGGTTCGCAATCAGCTCCTCCACTGCAAACCCTAAACTACAGCACTAGCATCTATAGCTCAGCGGGGACGGCGAACTTGGGAGCTTACCTCCTCCAAGATGGGACATTGCTGGGATCATCTGCGAGCATGATGGAGTGCAAGTTAGAGAATCCGTCGCTCGAGAAAGGATTGAGCACCGATCGTAACTTCGACATCTCTTCTGTAATGCCAATGAAGCACTATGACGACAACTTTGATGAGGCATGGACAAGTACTTACGGATTTTGATTAGTACACAATTACTTACAGGGGAAGGATTTGGAAACGATTAATTATGTGTTAATTAATTAATTAGCAGCGTTATTAATTGTTTAATTAGGATATATAGTAATGTATATAGACCTGATCTTGTGCCTTGTTTAGTAGAGAGAAGGGCCTTTGAAATGGCCATTGCACTAGCTGTTGCTTGCTTGTTTATACCCACACTTTGAACTCTTCTGGAGAGGGTGTGAGAGTTAATATGTTCTGGAAGTTGTTTCTTTTATTGAATTATTTTCTAGTTTCAATATATTATATATGTATATATATGGTGACAAAAAGCCTGGAGATGAGAAAAGTGACTGTTAGGCAAAATGATGCAAGAATGAAAGAGTAATTTTTGTATATTTTTAGTTTGCTGAGTTGGATTTTTAAGGGTATTTTAGTATTTTGAATATTTAGGATTTGTGTCTATATAAGTATACTGTTTAGTTATTTTGAAAAGTTTTTGATTAATAAGAATATACGGTTGTATCGTTTTCTAATTCCTTGAATTTTGTGGAATCAATAGGGTTTAGATGATGACTTCCGTTATCATCTAAATGCCAAGTAAAGGATGTCAATATTAAAATGCTTTATAAACAAATTGATCGATTTTTTATTTATTGATTCCTAAGCTTGGTACATAATAAATCCATTTTTGTCAAACCACAAAATGATTATTCATAAAAAAATCATCATAAATAATAATAATTTTCATCACAAGCTTTAAATTATGATGAAAAGAGTAATCACAATACTAGTAGAATTTTATTAATAGATTTAGGATATTTAACAAAGTAATAAATAGATAAATATTGAAGTAGATGCACATGAAGTAAAATTCTTTTATTACTCACTACAAGAAAATTACTTTTTCGTAGCGTGCAATGGTTACATCTGCAGCGCACATCGAATGTTGCACAACTCCAAGTTGTTAAAAGTTATAACATTTCGACAGCACACGACCGCGCGCAGCGAATAACTACATCCGCAGCGCGTGGCTACACGCTGCAGATAAGGGGTTCCGCAGCGCACGAATATACACTACGGATGAGTAGATCCGCAGCGAGCGACTGCGCGTTGCGGATATTTGCATACACAGTTAGCAGTCGCCTACTACAGATAAGTGCATCCGCAAATATACATTTCGCAGTGTATATTCGTGCGCTGCGGATACTAATATATTTCTTATAATTATAATCTCACATATACGCATCTTACATAATTTTATAATATAACAAATATACCACATCACATCTCTCAAATAACAACATCCAAAACTAAAATATTTATAATATCACAAATAATCATCAACACCATGATTTACCAAAATAGCATTTCCTTTACTAGCAAAAACCATTACCAACTAATCATAAGTCTAAAATAACTGAGTAACAAAAAAAATTACAAACTAGTTATAAGTCTAAAGTAAGTAACTCAGTCACAGAAAATTATGAACTTAGATAACCAAGCAACTGTGCTTCGTATTGCATCTTCAAGAAACAAATTTTCATCATTTGATCGAATGAGGTCCAGTTTGTTCACAAACACTCTATCACTCCAAACTTTTCAACAAGCTCCACCAAGAGGAACATGATGCACTTTTACTTTGGGATTGTGAATGCAATTCGGCCTTCTGCAACAATTTCATCAATACTCCAATGAAGCAGCTTACATTTAGTATTATTAATGATATTGTTGAGGATCGGTAGAGCTAGAGGGGGGGGGGGTAAATAGCTCGCTTTAGTTAATTTTTCTTCTTCACAGTAGAGATTAAAAGCCAAACATCTCCAAATCCAATGCTAACACTTTAGTTTACTTGGTCTCCACCTCCTTGAGGTGACTAATCCAAGGGTCTACACCAGAAATCACAAATTTCACTATGAAACCTCCTTCTCGGAACAACACCGAGGGTGAAGAAACTCTTTTACAACACCCTTGAAAGCTTTTACCAAAGAACAACACAAAGAAGAAGAAGAGAAAGAAGTATTACACACTAGGCTTGCTTCTCCTTCATTTGGTTGCTTGAAGAAGGTGTTGAAAACTTGAGCTTGAGCAGAGAACTTGGAGCACCAAAACCCTAGCAGAGATTGCAATGGAACAGTGATGTTGTTTGTGTTGGATCGATAGAGTCGATAGAGGGGGGGGGGGGTGAATATCGACAAAACTTTTCGAATTTATGAAGAGAGCAATTTGCACAGCGGAAAGAAATTAAGACACGCGAACACAGTATTTTTTACTTGGTTCGAAGCCTAGGTCGACTCCTACTCCAAGGCCCATGATCGTTGATCGTTTACTTTGGGCAATTCTATATGAACGCAAAATCAGTTTACAGAAAGAGATTTACAAGTATTGCACTATAAACTTTTAATAAAAAATTCTTCTGTTACCGACGTCCGATTGTAGGTTGACTTTCCAGAGCAGCAGGACGTCGTCGCTCGAGTTGGGCAGTTTCTGGAACAAGGCGTGAGCACAGAAGAGCATGGAAGTTTTGGAACGAAGTTAATGTTGAAGGCTTGGGCGTTGGGTGCTATTTATAGCACCCAGGGGCGCCCTGGACGTCGGGGGCGCCCTGCCACGTGTCAAGCGATCCGCAGATCGCTCGGTCAACTTCTATCCCGCTCGAACAGGGATTAAGTTTGACCATGGAGGCGCCTTGGTCGTAGAGGGCGCCTTGGCTGACTTCTTCCGCGCAGAAATCTCGGCTGTGGATAACGCTGGAGCTTCGCAGTCTTGGGCTGGAGGCGCCTTGGCTGCTGAGGGCGCCTTCGTTGACGAGGGCGCCTTCGCTGCTGAGGGCGCCTTGCTCAGTAAGCAGCTGAAGCCCTTTTTGCTTTGCTTGGTTCTGGTTCACCTTGAGGGCGCCCTGGACACTCAGGGCGCCTTACTCAGCTGCTGCCTCACTCCTTTGAGGCTCTCTGAGTTGCAGACACACGTTCCTTCGGTCCTGCATCCAGGGTTAGTCCAAAACAGAATAAAATAATTAATTATTATTTTATACAGCCTTAGCTGTCTTGGTTCTGACTTTGGTCTCCCAAATGGAGTCCTAGGTCGAATCGACGCCTACTGTTCTCTCGACGGGGAACGCGTCCTCACCTACTCCTCTCGGGAGAATTTACCTGATGCCAACCGCTCCTTTGGTTGGACTTTTGCCTCGCGGTCCTTCGCCAAGTCTTGGATGCCGAGCTGTCCTTCGCCCGGTGCCTAGCATTCCTTCGCTAGGGCTTGGATACTGGCAGTCCTTCGCCAGTTGCCTAGCGGTCCTTCGCTAGGGCTTGGATACTGGCAGTCCTTCGCCAGTTGCCTAGCAGTCCTTCGCTAGGGCTTTGTATCCTGGTAGTCCTTCGCCAGGTGCCTAGCAGTCCTTCGCTAGGACTTTTAAGCCTGACATTCCTTCGCCAGTGCCTAGCAGTCCTTCGCTAGGGCTTTGTATCTGCACACTTGAGTAACATTATTATCTCACAAACAAACTTAACTTTGAATTGTGTTGCCAATATCAAAACAAGGTTCGATATGGTGCTTCTTGCACTAACAATCTCCCCCTTTTTGATTTATGACAACACAATTCAAAGTTAAGTATAAACATATAACAGTTAAGAAATGAAGATACAAACACAATGAAGTATGAACATAATAGATTTTCTCATACTCCCCTAAAACCCTGAATACTTGTGTTATATAGTACTTAACTTTAACCTTTCCTCCCCCTTTGACATATATCAAAAACGTACATGGGCGAACAAGGTAAAATTTTGAGAAATTTTGCAAACCTAAATTTTGTTAAATAACATTTACTTATAAGGTTTTGCAAAAAGAAATTTACTTAGGCAAAATTTTGAAGGCAAATTTCCCAAAAAAATTCGTTTACCAAAAATTTTGCACACTTAGAAATATTTATTTGGAAACACTTTGTGCATTTTGGAAAACAAGGTTTTTAAGAAATTTTTCGACAAGTTGTTAAAAAGACTTTACTTAGAAATATTTGGCAAAATTTTCCAACAGGATTTTTGCTAAGACAAAATTTGTAAAAAAAATTTACTTAGGAGAAGACATGCACTTAAAAATTTTGAAACACTTAGAAATGCTTAGAAACTTCTGAAGTACTTTTTGAAAAAGAGATAAAAATTTTCTCTTTCCTTTCTCTTCCCCTTAAGGTGAAATTCTTCTCATTATGTTTTGGACTATTACTAACATTTCTTTTTTTAAAAAAAAGGGACGAAATTTAAGGAAAGAATTTTAACTCTGCTTTCTCCCTTAACAATACTCCTTTTTTTTTAAAAAAAAATTTAAGACTTGTGTATCAGAGCCTATGAGTTTTGAAAGCATATAAATACTTAGTATAATTCTTGAAAGCATAGAAAAAGCTTAAATTGCTCAATAAAACTCCACTTTGAAAGGTATTGTGAAACTTTAAAAAAAACATTTGTATTTATAGGCGAATCTTTAGAAAATTCACGTACTTAGAATACTATTGCCTTAGAAAAGCATTAGTACCTTTTGAAAACATTTTGAAAAAAAAATAGAAGTACTTTTGAAAGATATTATGCAATTTTTGAAAAAATATAAGTACTTTTGGAAAAAATATGCATTCTTGTAAGTACTTTTTTTTTTAAAAAAAAAATTGAGCCCTTTTTGGAAAGTGTACATACTGTTTTTGAAAACTATTAGACTTTAAAAAAATATAAATAATTTTTGATAAGTATTAAGCATTTTGAAAACATAATATTTTACTTGACTAGGTTTCTTTTCCAGTCTGACACAATCCTAGGAAACCTTGTTGACTACAAGGATATTTTCCTAAGTGTCCTGGAAATTCTCAAGATTCAAGCAAATATTACTTCTAAAGGTATTTCAAAAATGATTTAGTAAACCATATTTTTAAAGGCAAGTTACTTGTATTTTCAAAAGAATTTTGAAAACTTAATGTATTAAAACATATTATTTTGAAATGTTTAATAATTCATTTAATTTAACCTCCCCCTAAATTTGATATAGTCCTCGGAAGCTTGTTGACCACAAGTATTCTTCCTCTAAGTCTTTAGGATTCAGTTCAGATCAAAGGAATTTATTTAACAATTTCAAAACAAATAATTACCAAAAAAAATATTTCAGAAATTCTTCTTTTGACTCAAACTCCCCCTAAATTTGACACATCCTAGGAGTCCTTGTTGATCATAAAGTGGACCTTCCTCTGTATCTTTAGGGTTTATTAAAATCAAAAGAATAATTTTGAATAACCTTCTGAGTATAATAACTTTCAAGGAGATACCTTTTTGAAAATAGTTTTCGAAAAATATTTTAAAATGATGATAATTTTCAAACAGATAGTAGTATACGAAGGTTTTTGAATTAATTTTTGAAAAACCTTATCGACATGATAATAAGATTTAGAGCATAAGGTTTTTGAAAAACAATTTAATTTTTTTTTGAAAAGTATTAAAAGAAAACTCCCCCTGTATCTGACACAGTCTGTGTTTTATCTAAGTTCCTTAAGGGACTTCAGTGTTGACCAAGTTTGACTATGCGGGCTAGGGTTGACTATTTTGATCAAGTTAATGACTAAATCAGACCAAGCCCTAGATTCTCTTTAAAGTAAGTCTATCGAGATATTTAACATGAATTTTTATATTAAAAAAATGTTAGAAATGAAACAGTAGGGTATAGTACAATAAATTGACAAAACAAAATAGAGATAATTTTGCAAACCTTTTCATTTAAAAGAATAGTGAATTATACGTTTAGGTCCTTAGATATCTCACCCAGTTCTATGTGATCAAACATGTTGACCTTATGGGTTTTTGTGAGATAGATTAATTTAGAAAATAAATGATTGACAATAATTAATTTGAATTTTGAGAATAATTAATTAAGTTGAATTTGAGAATAATTAATTGAATTATTTTGAATTTGATTAAATTGATTTAAATGAATTTAATTGATTTAATTAAGATTAATTGAATTTAATTGATTTAATTAAGATTTAAATGTATTTAATTGATTTAATTAAGATTTAATTGAATTTAATTGATTTTATTAATTGAATTTAATTGATTTTATTAATTGAATTTAATTGATTTTATTAAGATTTAATTGAATTTAATTGATTTAATTAAGATTTAATTGAATTTAATTGATTTAATTAAGATTTAATCGAATTTAATTGATTTAATTAAGATATAATTGAATTTAATTGATTTAATTAAGATTTAATTAGATTTAATTGATTTGATTGAATTTAATTGATTTTATTAATTGAATTTAATTGTTTTATTAATTGAATTTAATTGATTTTATTAATTGAATTTAATTGATTTAATTAAGATTTAATCTAATTTAATTGATTTGATTAAGATTTAATTGAATTTAATTGATTTAATTGATTTTATTAATTGAATTTAATTGATTTTATTAATTGAATTTAATTGATTTAATTAAGATTTAATCGAATTTAATTGATTTGATTAAGATTTAATTGAATTTAATTGATTTAATTAAGATTTAATCAAATTTAATTGATTTGGTTGGACTAAACTTTTAGGTCCTAAGCATCTCACCCATTTCTAAGTGACAAAACAGGATATCCTTAACTGTTTTGTGAGATGCATTAATTTTATCTTTGATATTAACACTATGATTTAATTGAAGCTTGTGTTAGATTCGAGTTTAACAAATAATAATTTAAAAGTGAGTTTCGATAATTGGCTTCCAGGTCTTGGCGAGGCACAGAGGCCTTCTTTGGCCGTAGCCTTATTGGATCAACAACCCTTTCCTAGACAAAGCCTTTTAAAGAAAATTTCATTTTCAAAATTATTCTTTGAAAAATTTCTGGTCTAACTAGTTTGGGTCTTGGATCAGTAGCTTCGGCTAGTTCCGCCAAAATGGCTTCCCTAACGTACTATCATCTCACCTCCACCCAATACTATGTTGTCAAGTTTCAGTTAATCAGGTCCTTATCTAACCATTTCTAGTCCTTAAACTAATTAAAAAAATCTAAGCATAAAATAAAATAAAAGCAACATACAATTAAAGCAAACAAAAACTGATCTAAGTTACATCATAATCGAAATAAAACTTTGGTTTTTTAAAATTAGCATGGTTATGAATTAAGTTTTCTAATGTACTAACCTTAACTAGTTTATACAAATTAATCATGTTATTTGAGATAGATATTGAATTTTCAAATATTGAAAACTTACCTTCCCCGATCGTTTTACTAGTGTTCTTGTAATGATCTCGAGCTAATTGGACCGGTTTGGGTCGGTCTCCTTCTTTATCGTCAAATTCTGAGTCTGAGTTGGACTCGGGTACAGGTTGAATCTTCTTCTCTGGTGGTTCTCTTGGAGCTTTCCCTGCACTAAAAATTATACCTTCCTCGACCATTATAGTATCTGTTGGATTATCTAATTGTGATTCAAAAAAGGATTCGAAATTGGTTACCATTTTTGTCTCAGTCAATTCGTCTTCTGACTCTGGCTCGAGTTCGCAGTCAGGTGCTAACTCAATTTCGGAGCTCTCTTCGTGTAGATTGGTTAGTTTCTCCCAAATTTCTCTGGCACATCTGAATGGTCCTACTAGTTCAAGTTGCTCCTTGGTTAGGCCACATTGTAGGATCGAAGTTACCCTTGCATCGGTCTCGATTTGGTTGAGGGTTTGTTCATCCAGTTTGTCCCATTCGATGGATAACTCATCTTCTACGGGAAGAGAGAATCCTGTTTGGATGATCCGCCATAAGTCCATGTGGGCCTTCAGAAGGGACTCCATTTGTCTTCTCCAAAAGCTGAAGTTTTCGCCAGAGAAGAGCGGTGGACGAATGCTGTTCCATTCTTGATTGGCCATTTAGCTTGGGCAGAGAACTTGGAGCACCAAAACCCTAGCAGAGATTGCAATGGAACAGTGACGTTGTTTGTGTTGGATCGATAGAGTCGATAGAGGGGGGGGTGAATATCGACAAAACTTTTCGAATTTATGAAGAGAGCAATTTGCACAGCGGAAAGAAATTAAGACACGCGAACACAGTATTTTTTACTTGGTTCGGAGCCAAGGTCGACTCCTACTCCAAGGCCCACGATCGTTGATCGTTTACTTTGGGAAATTCTATATGAACGCAAAGTCAGTTTACAGAAAGAGATTTACAAGTATTGCACTATAAACTTTTAATAAAAAATTCTTCTGTTACCGACGTCCGATTGTAGGTTGACTTTCCAGAGCAGCAGGACGTCGTCGCTCGAGTTGGGTAGTTTCTGGAACAAGGCGTGAGCACAGAAGAGCGTGGAAGCTTTGGAACGAAGTTAATGTTGAAGGCTTGGGCGTTGGGTGCTATTTATAGCACCCAGGGGCGCCCTGGACGTCGGGGGCGCCCTGCCACGTGTCAAGCGATCCGCAGATTGCTCGGTCAACTTCTATCCCGCTCGAACAGGGATTAAGTTTGACCATGGAGGCGCCTTGGTCGTAGAGGGCGCCTTGGCTGACTTCTTCCGCGTAGAAATCTCGGCTGTGGATAACGCTGGAGCTTCGCAGTCTTGGGCTGGAGGCGCCTTGGCTGCTGAGGGCGCCTTCGCTGACGAGGGCGCCTTCGCTGCTGAGGGCGCCTTGCTCAGTAAGCAGCTGAAGCCCTTTTTGCTTTGCTTGGTTCTGGTTCACCTTGAGGGCGCCCTGGACACTCAGGGCGCCTTACTCAGCTGCTGCCTCACTCCTTTGAGGCTCTCTGAGTTACAGACACACGTTCCTTCGGTCCTGCATCCAGGGTTAGTCCAAAACACAATAAAACAATTAATTATTATTTTATACAGCCTTAGCTGTCTTGGTTCTGACATTGGTCTCCCAAATGGAGTCCTAGGTCGAACCGATGCCTACTGTTCCCTCGATGGGGAACGCGTCCTCACCTACTCCTCTCGGGAGAATTTACCTGATGCCAACCGCTCCTTTGGTTGGACTTTTGCCTCACGGTCCTTCGCCAGGTCTTGGATGCCGAGCTGTCCTTCGCCCGGTGCCTAGCATTCCTTCGCTAGGGCTTGGATACTGGCAGTCCTTCGCCAGTTGCCTAGCGGTCCTTCGCTAGGGCTTGGATACTGGCAGTCCTTCGCCAGTTGCCTAGCAGTCCTTCGCTAGGGCTTTGTATCCTGGTAGTCCTTCGCCAGGTGCCTAGCAGTCCTTCGCTAGGACTTTTTAGCCTGGCATTCCTTCGCCAGTGCCTAGCAGTCCTTCGCTAGGGCTTTGTATCTGCACACTTGAGTAACATTTAGATCACAAACAAACTTAACTTTGAATTGTGTTGCCAATATCAAAACAAGGTTCGATATGGTGCTTCCTGCACCAACAGTTTGTGCTTGGTCGTCCGCTTATAACGGTCTTCTCTGCGCCATGAATCGATTGGCGAAAAACCCCAATTGATTACCAAGTAGCCGTTGAACAGTACGAATGTCGGATGAATGGCTGAGATTACGCCATTTTGAACTTGAATCGATTGGCTGATCATTTAGTATCTTGAATCGATTGAATGATAGATTACGGAGCGTTCTGTCTGCGCACAGACTAGCTTCTAATCGAGTCACCAATCGATTATAGGGCTTCTGAATTGATTGACTGATCGATCACGGAGCATTGTGTTTACGCACAGAATCACTCTTAATCAATTCACCAATCGATTACAGGGCTTCTGAATCGATTGACTGATCGATTATGGAGCATTCTGTTTGCGCACAGAATAGCTCGTAATCGATTCACCAATCGATTAAAGAGCATTTTGTTTCCGCACAGAATCACCCTGAATCGATTCATCAATCGATTAAAGAGCTTCCAATCGATTCACTGATCGATTAGGGAGCATTCTGTTTTCACACAAAATCGCCCTAAATCGATTCACTAATCGATTGTCTGATCGATTGATACGCTCAAATTTAGGATTCTCAACCCTAAATATTTTACGTTATTCTCAACCGATCCAATTACTTTGTGCCAGCGAAACCTCTCGTTTCTTGGACTTCACGCCTGGAGCCTCCTCAACTCCGGGTTTTCATGCCATAAGTTCCGTCCCCAACCATCCCTTGGACTTCTTGCCTGGAGCTTCCTCAACTCCAGGTCTTCATGCCAAGAATCCGGTCCCCGACCATTCCTTGGACTTCTTGCATTACTGCACACTAAACCTCAATGTTAGATCCAATGTATTAGCTTAAACTTAAACAACTGTCAATCATCGAAACTTCTCATTTAGGGCATGATTGCATCTACAATCTCCCCCTTTCTGATATTTGACAATCTATTTAAGTTTAAGCTAACTTTCAACATAATATCAACAATATTAATTCAATAAGCATATAATGAAGTCATTTCAAGCATAATCTTGAATATAAACTTAAATATCTGCAAGTCTCCCCCTTTGCCAAATATCAAAAATGATAAAGAAACATACAAGAGCTCCCCCTCAATGGAAGCAACATACAAGATAGAAAATCGCACAAGCAAGTAATTTCGACGCAAAACTTAAGCACACACAAATAAAGCATAAGATGTGAACATAGCATACCACAATCAAATGTTGACAGGATCCATATACGAAGTACATGACAGGAAGCTACCAACAAAAAAAAAACCCAACTATGAATGAAATACAAAGGTCAGGGATGAAAAAGGAACTCGACTAAGTCAGAGGCAGGATTCGCAGCCGGGGTCCCTGCAACATCGGGAAGACCAGAACCCCCCGAAGTGGTGCCAACTGCCGAAGGTGGAGCATCAGAAGATGGCGGAGGAGGAGGCTGGTCGCGCATCCAGGAGCAAAGCATATCGCGCATCTCCAGCTGGGTGCGCTCAATGGCTGTGAGGCGTGTCTGCACCTCTAAGTGACGAAGGTCGCCCTCCAACCGCATCTCCTCAAGACGAGTGTCGACGTTCTCCTCAAAAGCAAGGACCCTAGCCTGAAGGTCCTCCTCCTCGTCTTCCTCTGGGGCAGCTGCAGCAGCATGTCCAACCCCGGGTCGTGCTCGTGGCCCCTCTCCGACGTGCCGACCATCAATCCATCGAATGACTCCAAAGTCACCCGTCATCTCGGACTTGGAAAAAGATCATGCTGAAATTCTGGAATATTTGACCGTCATAGGTTCCACCTTCCCCCGGGAGACGTCAATCCGCATGGAGGTCAGCCACTCTGTAATGATATGACCAAAGGGCATGTGGACGGTACTATGAACAGGTTGAGTGAAATGGACAATGGAATGAAATATGTTCAGAGGGATGTTAACATCAAGACCCTGTTGAAGAGCATAGGTCAAGAAGAACTGAGAGGGTCTGACAGTCGCCAAAGCACGAGACATGATCGGTAAAAGACAGTTAATGACGACTTTATAGAGCGCATAGGCCGCAGCTGAGAGCTCAAGAGCAGAAAAAGAGGTAATATTTGCATGAGGACCATCTGGACGAGGACGATAAAAGAAATGCTGATATATGGAGTCGATGGAAATATGCTCAAACGGTGGAGGTAGAAGCTCAGAAAATGTAGGAAAGAAGACAAAGCTATCGGTAGAAGGATGACACTCGAGGAACTCCTGAAGAACCTCATAACTAAAATCTAAATTCTGTTTGGCCACCCTAGTCTTATAATTCACTCCATCCGTGGTGTGTAGGTTGTTGTAAAACTCGGAAACCAAACCTATATTGACTCCTCATTCACAATACACAATGGACTCTAGTTTATAGGTTTCAATGATCCGAAATACCTCGAAACAATGATCATGAAAGAATTGACGGTCAAGGGATCTAGGGGCTATTAGTTTGAATACATTTTTACCAAATGCCTGTTGATAATCGACATTCGAAAAACGGGCATCCGTAGGGGGTTGAGGGCGAGAAGACCCGGCACCCTTCTCATCTGCCCTTTTGTTTCTTCCTATGATGAACAACCATAGAAACCCAAGAGATGAATGCAATGTGTCAAGAGATATTAGGGTTAGGGTAAATGAGGGAAAAAGATGAATCGATGAATGCATGCCCCATAATGCAAACAGATGAACAAAAGAAACAAGAAAAACCTTGATTAGACAAGAGCAAAGACAACTGGGTAAAGAAAAGAAGAAGAAGTAAAGCTAGGGTTTACTTTGGCACCATCCGGTGAAGAGAAACTTGAACAGAGTGAAAAGTCATCGCACGAGTGCTCCCAGCGTCTGTGAGCCGCGAGAAGGAAGAGAGTGGAGCGCCTGTGAGTTGCGGCAGAGCGTCGAGAGAAGAGAAGGCACACTGAGTGAGGAAAGGAACGCTAGGGTTTGAGAGTGGAGCACGCGGGAGAGAGGCTTTTGGGGCGGCGGAAGCTTTTAGTGCACGAGGCGAGTGACAGGACGGTTTAGGTGAAACACTTTAATGCTTGTAATCGATTACGGCCTTGGTGAATCGATCCATTTGATCGATCACAGGAGTATGTAATCGATCGGCTGATCGATTACGGGAGTGTGTAACCGATTACGACCGGTCTTAATCGATCAAATGATCGATTAAGAAGCATTCTATGCCTGCGAGAGAAAGCGCTCGAATCGATTCAGAGAGGTTCTGCTGAAAGATGCAGACCTACCAATCGATTGATAACTATAATCAATCCATTGGAATAATTGATAAATGTCTAGAATTGGACTTAATCGTGGCATCCTCGAATTCCTAAGAGTTCAAGCAAGATCACATGGTCTCCAAAGACTTGGATATTGGTTTCTTTCCTTAAAATATCCAATCATGATCATCGGACTAAGTACACATTAATGGCGTACTAGTCCTCCCTATGATTGGTCAAGTAAATGATTTATGGTGAATTTTTCATCTTCTTGCTCAAAGTAATACATCATAACAAGCATTATGAACAAGAGGATGAACCCTAACATCTCACTCCCATCTAGAAAGGCACAAGCAAGGGAAGATCTATGTTCTTATGAGATGCATATTAAGGCAAGTGAGTTGAATATCTTGAAGTGATCATGGAGGATTATTCAATATGGCACATTCCTAATTCTCTTCGCAGGTAACTAAATTCAGATTCCGGAAGAGGTTTGGTGAAAAGATCCGCAAGATTTGATTTTGACTCAACATATTTAAGAACAAAATCCCCACTAGACACATGATCTCTAATAAAATGATGTTTAATTTCAATATGCTTAGTTCGTGAATGATGAACCAGATTTTTTGTCAAGTTTATGGTACTCACATTGTCACAAAAAAACTTGCACATTTTTATAGATGAGTTTTTAATCTTCTAAGGTATGAGTCATCCATAATAATTGTGACACACACTCACCCATAGCTATATATTCGGCTTCGGTTGTAGAGAGTGCTACACAATATTGTTTTCTACTTGATCAACTCACCAAGGAAGATCCCAATAATTGGCACCCACCACTAGTGCTTTTCCGATCCAATTTACACCCGACGTAATCCGAATCGGAGTATCCTACAAGATCGAACGTTTCGGTTCTAGGGTACCACAAACCCACCCTTTGAGTCCCTTTAAGATAGCGAAGGATCCGTTTGATTGCACATAGATGTGATTCTTTGGCACAAGCTTGATACCTTGCACATATACCCACGGCAAACAATATGTCGGGTCTACTAGCCGTGAGATAGAGGAGACTACATATGGCACTACGATACATTTTGGGATCAACTTCTTTACCTTCAATATCATTGTCAAACTTAGTGGTAGTTGCCATAGGGGTAGATATTTCTTTTATACTTTCCATCCCAAATTTCTTAATGATTTTTTTTACATATTTGGATTGATGAATATATATGTCATCTTTTGTTTGTTTAATTTGTAAACCAAAGAAAAATGTTAATTCACCAACTAACACTAGTAGAAAAATGCTTATTAACCACGGGCGTTCACCGTTGTCGTAGGCTAAAAACACTGTTGTTAAAGGCCATGTTGTTAAAAGGGGTGCTCAACATCAACAGTTACAAACCGTTGTCGTTTATAGTTAATAACAACAGTGTAGCAATAGGTTTTCACCGTTGTCTTTTTAATGTGATCGACAACAGGTTAACAATAGTATTAAACCGTTGTTTGTGTGTGATTTAAACAATAGTGTGACAACAAATAAAAATCATTGTCTTTTGGTTGAGGCAGCCAACAATTTATAACAAATACCATTTAAAAATTAAATTATTTAAATAATTAAACAATATTGAGTAAATACACTTCAAACTATCATATATACATCAAAATATCATCAAATATCATACATCATACTTTGCAAATGTCATACATCAAGATATCCCCAGTATTAGTCCAAACTGAGATAACATCATCAAAATATCATATACATCAAGAATCATGTCCAAACATCATCAAAATATCCCTAGTAGCTTCATAATTTTCTATCCATCAAAATATCATCCAAGTGTAGTCAACCAGATGAAGACAGTCACGCCCCTTAGCTTTGCACCAGAAGTTGATTCCTTGCCTTGTATATGAATTGTCAAAACAAATAGAAATATAAAATGAGTATTCACAACTAAAAATATTATCCCTTACGCTCTTACAAAGCAACAAGGATGTTGCAAGCTGCTCCTAAATTAAAAGTGAAACTATTGCAACTTGACCTCTATAAATCTGTGTATGACAATATCATAACTCTCTTGTTCACGAAGAACTTAGATTATAATTTAACTCTCGGTTGTTAGATTGATGAAGGCCTATTTTGACAATATAGAGAAAAGAGAACAGTAAGAAATAAATTCTAAAAATCTATTAAAGATTGTTGTGTTGTAGGCAGAATAGTAAGAAAGAACCAAGAAATTGAGTAAATGAAGCTAGATATCAAGCACATCAAACATAGTATCATCACCTTGCAAAGCTTCCAAAGAGATTGCAGCTTGGGCTGGAGTAGCAAAATCAACAAAGCATAGTCTAAGTGGCTCTCCATCTGCAAAAAAGATGTATCAGGTTGAATATAATGCATAGTATGTCTGAACTCATAGTTGAGATTTCAGTTGGTATAATACCTTGTGGAATTCCAAAGTGTCTCCTTTAGCTTTTCATACTTCAACCATATGCAGAGATGGAGCAACTTGGAAAACCTACAAGTGTATTGGAACAACCATTAGCAGAAATATAATCTTGCAGAGTCTCGGCGAAAACATGATGCTTCTTTAGAGTGACCTCGGTTGCCACTTTGAGATTTCCCTTCCTTCCAGCTTTTATATTTTCTAGCCTCATCTGAACAAGCATAGAGAACAATGAGAAATTGCAAATTAAATATACTCCTTTCACCGTATTTCTTGTATCTTCTTCGTCTTAAACTATATTAGTCCTAACTATTTTGAGCAGAAAACAAATATTATATCTCTTGTTTGAGCTCTGCGCTATGCTATATCACTGCTTGTATTCAGTATTCAGATAGCTTGAATCAATTATTTCTTGTAGAACATACCTTGTAGTTCTTCTTCTAAACATCGAATCCAAGTGGCTTTGCAGCCTCTTCGATCTTATCTATAATTTCTTTGGCTAGGCTTGTCGATGTGAATCTTGTTTCTCTTTTAAATTCCTGTTTCAAAGAGGAATACCTAATCAAGCCTGATTATGAGTTGATGCACAAGAAGCTACCAAAGACAGCACTACCTGCAATTTCATGAAAAAATAATTGAAATTTAGTTGAACATCTAAACCTGCTCTGGGTCGAACAAATTGCTGAGATCTAGCCCTTTCGACATTGAGATCAGTTCAAACGCATTCATCGATGTCGGTTGCTCCTCTTTCTTCTCTGTCACATGATGCTCCTGCAATAGCAAGTGCAGATTAGCTTCACATGAGATAAGATCATATTCATCGTGTGCTCTTTCGCGAAAATGTTTACTGGAAACATTGGCTGAGGTTGCTAGTGACTCACTTCTGAATCCTTGAAAACAACATCGACATGATCTGAATTTCAAGAGTAATTCTCCTCAAAAACAGGAGGCTTGTAGCCTTTCTTGAACCATTCATCCTCCAATATCTCCGAAATAGTTACTCGCTGCAATTCGTTTGAAAGGAGCAGGTGTTTTTTACAACTCAAACAAATCGAAAGAAAGGCAAATGCATTTTTGCATTCAATCACACAAACCTAAAACCATGCGATACAAACGAAAAAAGAAAGCAAATGTAACAAATTGGATGACAAAGAAGGTTTAATACTAAGATCATCATAAACAAAGTCCTTACCGTCAACGGATTTGGGTCCAAGATTTTCGCCAACAATCTCATAGCGCCGAAGGAAAGCCAAGATGGACATGTGAATTCAGCAGATGAAATCATCATGTAAAATAAAATAAGTATACATTTTCAAGAATGTAATGTGATGCAGTAGCCCTGTTTACAATGTAATGCTCACTTTCTTGTACAAGGTGATAATATTAGAATCCTCAAAAGGCAAGTAACCTGCAAGCAGCACAAATAGGATGACTCCCACAAGACCATAAATCTGCAGTTGCTCAGTCGTAGCCTCTATCATTGAGAACCTAATACGAAGAGCAAATTATTTTAGACGAGTATCAGATTTGATCTTGGAAATCGTTCAAAACATATCGTCATGATATAGTTTATCTCAACCTCTGGAGCAACATAATTTGGAGTGCCACAAGTTGTGTGAAGCAATCCATCATCCTGGAACAAACATTAAAGATATTTGAAGCTTAATTGGATTATTACAAATCGAAAATATTAAGAAATTATAGACTGATCAAAAATGAAGTTTACCCTGACTTGCTGCGATAATGCACTTAATTCGAAGTCTGAAACTTTCAGGTTACCATAAGCATCGAGTAGTAAGTTTTCTGGCTGCAGAATGTATTTAACATAATTAATATTGCTCAAAGATTTGAACAATTCATCGTCACAAGGATGTGTGTGGTTAGTCTACTTTCAGATCGCGATGGTAAACCCCTTGCTATGGCAGTAATCAACCGCATTGATAAGTTGCTGGAAATATCTTCGTGCTTCATCTTCCTGCATACGACCGTGGTTTACCTACATGATATGATTTTAAAACAATGTTAGTGAAAATCATCAAAAATATATCAGACTAGAGTGAGGAGTATATGAATGGTGATAGTTTGAGTTTTAAGCTAAAAAGATTTAACATGATCTCAAAAAGGTCCTATGTTTGAATTCCTCGGTGCCAGTAGTATATACTCTATCAATTCGCGTAATGAGACAACTGTATATTTCCCTATGGCCTTAGCATGTATGTTCTTGCTAGAGCAGAAAATTGTCCTAAGGAAATTCATGCATCAAAATATGCTCTTACTATTTTGTCGAAAAGCTCTCCCCCTTAGCAAATTCAAGTATAATGAAAATCTTCAATTTGCTTCCCATCACCTGGAATAGAGAGAACATTAATCAGCTAAGTGTATGAACATTTCTTGAAGAAGAAATTGACAGAAAGTGGTTATTCCTGCATCTATGTGTGTGTGTGTTTTTATTGCCTAGTTCGTGTAAGTTTGAACCACTTGAGAGATGAATCATGAATGCATGGACCACAAGATTCTAGTTGATGATTACAAATCAAACTACAGTAGCATGTCACCAGATGATAACTAAAATGAATCGAGAAATAGCCGTCATGAGGGACAAGGAAAACATCACAGTGCCACTTTTTCGACTAAGATAATGTTACCAAAATTATCATAAAGTGAGACTAGAAATAAGGTAGAAAGCAAAATTATACCTCATAGATGCGAACAACATTAGGATGCTTTATTAACTTCATAGTAGCTACTTCTCGCTTGATCTGCACACAAAATTTACTATTAGTCAACTTGAAATTTGTCAGAAGACGATCGAGGAAGACTTAACAAAGCTACTTCTATGGTGGCAATAAACAAAAATATTCAAAAACAAAAATGATAATAGTGCATTTTAAGTTTTCGATTGCATCTACCTATACATGCAGGGATCAATTGTCTGAAATCGACACAAAGGATCCAATGTTATCAAGCATTCACAGACATTGGAATTAGGTTACTGCGAAAATAGTTTTGCAGATGCAATTATAAAGAAAAACAAACAAACTTAGCACATAAGAAAGTAAAAAATTTTCGGCAAAATTTAACCACCTATTCGACTAATTTGTGTTTGAGAACTTTCTCCTTGTCAAGAATTTTGATGGCAATAGGTTCTCCAATTTTGATATTCCTTGAAAACTTGACCTTGTCTCTCCTGAAGTGTTCTTAAGAGGTAAGTGAATTCAAACTAAGAACAGGTCCCAAAAGTCCTAATTCTTGGATCAAAGCATACACAACATATTTTTTTGAAAATAAAAAGGCAGAGCTAAAGACATAGCATCTAAAAATTAAGAAGACAAGATTTTGCACAATACCAAGTATAATCATCAGCTTAAGCAACAAAACATAGCACAAGTGATAGCAAATGAAGGATTTGTTCTTGTGAAACAACAGGAACTGATAAAATGGCACAGGGTTGAAGGGGATCTTACAAAAGAAGAAGAAAGTGTAAGATCGTTTCCGGTACGCTAGAGGGGGGGGGGTGAATAGCGATTTTCCGAACCCCCTTGTTCCTGCGTTGTTAGTAGCACAACGGAATATACAAAAACAACCAAAACAACGCTAACAAACCGTATTTAGTTGGTATCCACCCCGGTCGGGTGACTAATCCAACAATCCTTCGGCGGATCAAATCCCGGATAACCTCCGGCTAGAACTCGTCGCTCCTTGTGGGTGGAGAAACCTCGCCACAACACCAAGGACACTTCTTGAGTATACAAGACTACTAACTTGCCCTATCCAAGCAAGTTTCGTCAAGAAACCCAGCCACCACGAAGTCCTCTTTAAATAGGACTCGGGGCTGATTTCTCGCTACCAGTCGACTACCCCTAGGGCAGTCGACTGGTGCCAGCCAAATTCGACCGTTGACACTCCAACGTTCGAATTTGCCAGCTCACCAGCCACCTACCAGTCGACTGCCCCCAGGGCAGTCGACTGGTCCCTAGCTGAAACCCTTTCCGAGTACATTCACACAACACTCGACCCTCACGACTCGACTGACTCCTCCTCCGCTGCCTCAACTATTGCCTTCGCGCCCTCTTCATCTTCGGCCCTCATCCCTCGGATGCGCACGCAAGCCTCCAGCTTGCATCCATGCCACCCTTCATGTACGCCTTGAAGTCCGCGCCCATCAGCTCATCGTCCCTGCACTCCAAGGTCCCTCGGATGCGCACGCAAGCCTCCAGCTTGCCTCCATGCCATCCTTCACCGTACTGAGGCCGTCCAGTCAGGTCCATATGCGTAACCTGTACAACCTGCACACTCAACATACAGATATCAAATACAAGGGTAAACCTAACTTAAACCCTTTGCCCAAACAACAAAACCCATGGTCACACTGGACTATCTTTGGGCCGATTGCTCCAACAATCTCCCCCTTTTTGATGTTTGGCAATCCATTTAAGTTAGGAAAGCAAGATAGTAGTAAATAGCAAAAACCATGCTGAACAAATTCATATGCAATGCAAAAATGGATCCTATCCCTAGGCATCCCACACCTAACCCTCCAAGTTAGGAATTGTACACCTAGCCCTCCAAGCTAGGATTTTCACCACCTAACCCTCCAAGTTAGGATTTCCCACACCTAGCCCTCCAAGCTAGGATTTTCACCACCTAACTCTCCAAGTTAGGATTTTCCAACACCTAGCCCTCCGAGCTAGGACTTTTACCACCTAACCTTCCAAGTTAGGATTTTCCAACACCTAGCCCTCCAAGCTAGGACTTTTCCCACCTAACCCTCCAAGTTAGGATTTTCTACCAAACCGGGCTTTTTAAAGCTTCTCCCAAGCTCCCCTTTACACTGAACTTACAAAGGCTTTTTAAGAACCTCTCCAAGGTTCCCCTTACGCCAAGAAGGGAGCAGCCATGCTCCCCCTCAAACTTAGCTCCCCCTAAACCTAGGGTTTCTTTCTAGTAAAGGTATTGGTTTCCCACTTAAATATAATATTTCTACCAATTTGCCATACATCAAAAAGAACCCAATAATTTCCCAATTATTTGTTCTTTAAATTCCCAATGATCCTAAACATAGTGTACTAGACCCCCATACACATGTTTCTTATCACTTGGACCCAAGTCAGCTGCTGGATACCGACACCAGCCCTGACCAGTCGACTGCCCCAAGGGCAGTCGACTGATGCTCTGATAATTAGTTTTCTGGCCGAATTTCAGAAATGCGCCAGAAATTCCACAAATCTCCAAAAATTCCTAAATTTCGTGGAGAACTTTGTGATACGCATACAACTTGGGAAAAATACATTTCACCATGTATCTATCCCCATTCCTAAGTTTGGTACAAAACCCAAAAGTTTTCTTATGAAAATTAAGGCAAATAGGAGACAACCTCCCCCTTAACCCATGCCTTCTCCCAATTTTCATTTTCAAAGGAATAAGTTCTACCCAACTTAACACCCTAACACCAAGTTAGGTTCTACCCAACCTAACAACCAAGTTCTTCTCCCTTGAACACCATCATAGACTTGCCCCAAGCAATCTTTCCCTTAATGCCAAAAAGAACTCAACACAACCTTAAAAACTTTTAAAAGGATTGCAAACACACTTGCTAGGATATACCCTATCCTAGAAAAATATGATTTCAAGAAGACCTCAAGTGTGTTTGACTTTAGGTACAATTCCTAGTTTTCTAACTATGGACATTTTGTATCAAGTTGAAAATCAATCTAAGATTCCATGTGTTTTTCAAGACTCACACTTATAATTCCACACATGGTGTTGTCCTTAATTCTTTTCTCTTTTTCCTATGTATCATAGTATGACAACCTCTCTCTCAACCCTAGACACATAAGGAAGCTTTCAAGGACTTATCATTCAAAAGTCATTCAATGAATTCTAAAACTTCCAAACCATATGATATCACACCACAAAATCTTATATTCTCACAATCCTTTCCTGTGGTTTCAACTTTTGGAACTTCTGATCATCCACTAGGCCTATTATACCTCATCCCTCACTGATCAGTCGACTGCCCAAATGACAGTTGACTGCAAAAACATACAATGTGTATTTTGTTGGATCGAGAGAAATGATAGAGGGGGGTGAATATCGTTAAACACTTTTCGGATAAATAATAGAGCAAGTATGCAGCGGAAATAGAAATAATCGTGAACACAGGTAGTTTTACTTGGTTCGGAGCCTAGGTCGACTCCTACTCCAAGGCCCACGGTCGTTGACCATTTTCTGCGGGCAATTCTATAAGTGCGCAAATCAGTTTACAATATTGAATTTACAAGTATAGCAAAGTAAACTTTAAAAAGAAAACTCTTCTTTTACCGACGTCCGATGTAGGTTGTCTTTTGGAAGCAGTGGGACGTCAACGGCTCTTGAGTCCTGAGTCGGGAGGTTTCCGGAGCAGAGCGTGAGAGCAGAAGAGAGTGTATGCGTTGGAAAGAATTCTTATATGAAGCCTTGGTTCGAGGGTCCTTTTATAGCACCTGGGGGCGCCCGGAATGTCGGGGGCGCCCCCCCCCCACGTGTCAGTCGATCCGCCTCCGTCTCGGTCTGCTCTGATCCCTTAAAACTCGGGATCAGCCTTTGACGGGGGTGCCCGGATCGCTGGGGGCGCCCGGATTGACCGGGTCAAACCTCATCCGTTTGGCTTCTCGCTGGCTTGCTTCGTTGGCTTCACCTGGGGGCGCCCGGGAGCACGGGGGCGCCCTGTCCAATAGCTGCAGACGCAGTTCCTTTGCTTCAGTTGTTTGTGTTCACCTTGGGGGCTCCCGGGAGCACGGGGGCGCCCCGCCCATAAGCTGCCGAAGCTTATAAATGCTATGCTTCTTTTGTATTCACCTTGGGGGCGCCCGGGACACTCCGGGCGCCCTACTCAGCTTCTGCCTCACTCCTTTGAGGCTCTCTGAGCTGCAGACACTCGTTCTTTCGGTCCTGCATCCAGGGTTAGTCCAAAACAACACAGAGCAATATTATATTAATTTTATACAGCCTTAGCTGTCTTGGTTCTGACTTTGGGTCTCCAAAATGGAGCCCTAGGTCGAACCGACGCCTACTGTTCCCTCGTCAGGGAACGCGTCCTCACCTACTCTTCTCAGGAGAATGTACCTGATGCCAACCGGCTCCTCTGGTTAGACTTTTGCCTAGCGGTCCTTCGCCAGGTCTTGGATACCAAGCTGTCCTTTGCCCGGTGCCTAGCATTCCTTCGCCAGGTCTTCAGTCCCAAGCTGTCCTTCGCCTGGTGCCTAGCAGTCCTTCGCTAGGACTTTGTACCCTGGCATTCCTTCGCCAGGTGCCTAGCAGTCCTTCGCAAGGGCTTTGTATCCTGGCATTCCTTCGTCAGGTGCCTAGCAGTCCTTCGCTTGGGCTTTGTATCCTGGCATTCCTTCGCCAGGTGCCTAGTAGTCCTTCGCTAGGGCTTTGTATCCTGGCATTCCTTCGCCAGGTGCCTAGCAGTCCTTCGCTAGGGCTTTGTTTCCTGACAGTCCTTCGCCAGGTGCCTAGCAGCCCTTCGCTAGGACTTTGTTTCCTGCACACTTAGTAACATCGTTAGATCTCAAATAACACTTAACTTTGAATCCTTTGCCAATATCAAAACAAGGTTCGATATGGTGCTTCCTGCACCAACACATTTTGGCTCGGACCAGTCGACTGCCCCCAGGGCAGTCGACTGATACCTGATTTTCAAGTTTTCAAGCCGAAATTCAGAAGTGTCCTAAAAATTCTACAAATCTCTAAAAATTCTGAAATTTTGTGGGGAGACTTGTGAAACAATATCTACTTGGGAAAAATATGTTTCCAAATAAATGTACTCTAAATCCCAAGATTGGCATGAAATCCTACTTCTTCTAAAAAAAATCAAATGAGCTTATCCTAAAAGTGTTAATTTTCACTTCTCTTCAATGCATCCTCTTATCCTTGATCACAATTCATTTCTACCACTGAAATACATGGTATTCCACCATTAAACCTCAATTTTGTGAATTATAGCTCCTTTTCACCTTTTCTCCCTAAATTCTGCTTTTGATGTGCCAAAATCGAGGATTGAAACTTACCCAAGTTTTCCAACCCTTTTTGGCATATTTCATCTAATTTCCTAAGGGAGAAACTTTTGAGATCCATTTACCATGGACCCCAAAGGCTCCTAGAGCTCCCCCTTGAGTTCTTAGCCTTAGCCACCTCCCTAGGTGACTCAATCCATACTAGGCCACACCGGTGTGCCACCGGTGACTTTTGGCCTACAAAATTGACCTTTTTAACCTTGCTCTTGGTTAGGTCACTCTTTTTACCCTTGGATGGCATCCCCTTGCCATCCTTGGACCTTCCCTCCTTACTAAGATTGTATGTTTTCCCAACATACTTCTTTCCATTTCCCTTGGAGGTCTTAGATCGGTACCCCAATCCTGATCTATCATAGTTGGGTTTGATGCTACCCAACACCATGTCTAAGCCCTTAGATCCAACCGTGAATCTTTCTAGAGCTTTTTCTAATGTATCAAGCCTTGCCCTCAAGGCTTGATTTTCCCTCTCTAGACCTTTAACCTTGTAGTCCATATGCCCACTTTGGACCTTCCTAGAACTATCCATTTTCTTAGGCATTTATTTCCCTCCCTTGGGGTTAATGCCTTAGATTTACCATGATGCATGCTTTTCTTAGGATATGTATCTATCTTGTTACCCTTAGTCCTATCATTGTACTTAAATCCATGATTATGCACAAATAAACAATTCTCATGAGTTCTAGCATGCATGGGTGGGTAATTAACATGATTCTTGAAATGTAAAGAAGAACTTGAAATCGAATTTCTTTTTAAACTAGGGTTAGAGGGTACCTCCCTTATCCTTGTAGTCCTTCCTTGTTGTGAGCTTCTTCTCTTCCTTCTTTCTTCTTTTTCCCATCTTCTTAGATTTTCCATCTTCTTTAGCTCACCTTTTCTAGGGCATTTAGTGTGATAATGCCCTAGTTCTCCACATGTGAAGCATCGAATCTTCTTCCTTTTAGCTTGAGCTTCACCAATTCTACAACCCACATTAGCTTTAAAAGAATTTACAATGGGTTTAGGGTGTACCTCCTTTCTCTTACCTAGTGGGCACTTATCCTTGTAGTGCCCCTTTTCATTGCACCCAACGCATACAATGTGGTCTTTAGTCCTTGCTTTGGTGGAGGTTGAGGCTTGGTTGACTTCCTCTTCACCCTTGGATGAAGTGGAGACTTCCTCTTGATCATGTGTAGGTGAGGGTCTCTCCTCCTCCTCAATCCTTGAGGTGGTGACCTCCTCCTCTTCTCTAGATGAGGTGGATGACCTCTCACTTTCTTCTTCACTTGAGGATGTGGACACTTCTTCCTCCTGTTGAGCTCACTTCCTCGGGTTCATCTACTGCTTGAGTTTGTGTAGGGTTCTTGTGATATTCCACCAACTTGGTCTATAATTCGTGTGCATTTTTATAATTCCCTACAATACTCAAAACATTGTTAGGCAAAACATCAATTAATACATCTATTATCTTCTTGTTTGCCCTAGAGTAGTCTTGTTGCTCTTGAGTCCAATATCTAGGATGAAGCATCTTTCCATGCTTGTCCTTTGGAACTTC